>JAGDQP010005072.1:0-80735 GCA_022664845.1 Lepisma saccharinum | reverse complement strand
ATATTATTTATTTTGTGAGTAGAATTCTTGCGTCACTCTTCCCTTTACCCCGAAGGAGTTTTCATACTGATATCACTTATTTTCTAAGGCTGCCTATTTAAAAAAATGCATAGTCTTCATACAAGAGGTCGATTTTGCACCATGGAACTCTCCATATCTCAAAAGCTTGTATAGTCTGGCGTCAGTGCTGTCGTCAGAGATGTGAACTTTTGAATTTTTTGCCATCGCCCCAGGGGTCCTAGGAAAGTCCTACAGAGCCATTTTTATGTCTTAGCACGGCAAAGAGCTTTCGAATGCAAGTTCAAGCGTCCAATTCAGGCTTACAGTTTGCTAAATCCGAAACTAGTTGTATATATTTGAGTGCCGCTAACAGAGTCGTTTCTGAGTGTCACTGGAAGAACTACCGTTCTTCATGATAAATAGATAAAAATATATTAAAGTCATCATCATCATATACAGCCGTTTTCTATCCACTGCTGGATGAAGGCCGCCTCCTTCTCTTTCCGCATAGCACGATCTGCTACTATTCCCATGTAGCTCCTGAGAAACGTTTCGTTTTATCTACTCATCTTGCAATTGGACGTCGTCTCGGTCGCTTCTTTTCTCTGGGAATCCAATGTAGTACATTCATCGTCCATCTTCTATCTGTTCGTCTAGCTATGTGGTTGGCCCATCCACACTTCCTCTTTTTCGCAGTCTTGATTATATCTTGTACTTTCGTTTGTGCGCAAATTCATTAATTTGTTTTCCTATCCCCCTAATTATTCCTAACATGCAACTCTCCATTGCTTTTTGTTTGACTTAATCTTTGAATCGTTTGCGCATTCAATGTCCAAATTTCACAGCTGTACATCATTACAGGTAAGACTTATAAATTTTAAGCTTGAGACACGTTGGTAGTTTCATTTTGAAAATAAAGTGTAATCCTCCAAACGAGCTCTACGCAATTTTACATCTTCAACTTATTTCATCCGTAGTCTAATGACAGATGTGGCCGTCGATTAAATGTGTGGCAGTAACTTGGTGTATGCACTTTCGATGACTTGATGTTCTAGCGATTTAAGTACTGCTGCCAACGAGACCGAATCGAAAGCTTTTTCAAAATCTATGAATCGCAGACATAATGGAAGTACATATTAACTAATCCTTTCCATAACTTCATTCAATATTTGTATGTGGTTCATTGTGCTAAATCGACGACGACTAAATACGGCTTGTTTCCTTCCCTGGTTAAAATCTAAATTTAGTTTAATACGATTGAAAATAACTCTGGTGAACATTTTGTATAGAACTGACAGTAAACTAATTGGTCTGTAGTTTTTGATGCATTATTCGTCCCCTTTTTGTACAACAAAATAATAACAATATGATTCGAACTTGAGGGTATTTCTATCTTCCTCAAGCACATTGAGAATAATTTAGCAAATTCCTCTTCCATCTTTTCATCTCCCCATTTACACATCTCTGCTGTGAGTCCATCTTCTCCTGCGGATGTTTTATTCTTCATCCCTCCAAGTACTTTATCCAGTTCTTTTATTACGTCTGGGACTTCGACTGAATCTTCTATTTCCTAGTTCATCTTTGAAGTAATACAATTCTCTGTAGAAACTTTCAAATATTTTTTATAATTTCCTCCTTATTTCTGGTTAGGATCTCGTCAGGTCTCTTAACTGTAATTATTTCCCTTTTCCTGTCATGAGCTGCTGTTTGGTTTTCTTTAACCTCTTATTTTCCTCGATTGTATTTCTAACTACATTTTCGTTGTATCTACGTACATCCTCTCTTATTTTCTTCCTCTTTGGGTGATTTTCCTCTTCTTTCATTTTCCTCATTTCTTCATCAAGAGTAGTTTCTTCTGAGATTTTGCTCCCTTTGTTTTTCTTTTTGATACCTGCTATTTCCTTTGTTGTTTCTCTTATTATCTCAGTTAGTATTTTATTTCTGCTATTGATATATTCTTTGTCTCCTACATTTTCGAAGGCGCTGAACTTCTTGCTTATTTTTATCTCGAATGTCTGTCTGTTTTTCAATAGATTTTCTAGATCTAAGAATGGCGGTTTTCCTCTGATAAGGTTCTTCTTCTCAAGTCTAGTATTTAGTTTCAGCAAACATCCCACCAATCTATGATCATTTGAGATTTTGAAACTGTTGAGGACAAACACGTCTTGAAGAATTTTCCTATTATTTCATAAAGCGTAGTCTATTTCTTTTTAACATCATTTGGACCTTTCCATGTTCGCTTCCTCTGGGAGGCTTCTTAAAAATGTATTGGATGTGAATACTCTGAGAATTTCACTAATTTCTCTCCTCTCTGGTTTCTTTTCCAACTTTAGTGTCAGTGCTCTGCTTAGTTCCTACTTTCGCAATGAAGATTACAATTTTATAATGAAATTTTCTGCTATCCAAAATTTTCTGTATCTCCTCGTATAGGAAAGTCTTCATCCTCCCGATGTGACCTGTATAATTTCCAAACTGTGTCTCTTACTTATCTTTATTACTACTCGTGCGATTCTATCTGATATTCCTTCAATTTGTGTGATCCGTGTCTTTAAGTCTTTATTTATTGTAAAGCAAACGCCGGTTGATTTGACATTTTCTGTTTCTTTGAAGTAGAACGTGAGATGATAGTTCCAACTGTTCTTCATTCTTCCTCCACACTTTTGAGAGGCATATGATGTGGGGCTTAATCCTCGTAAATTAATTCTCCAATTCCTCGAATATATCCTCTCTTGCAAGGGACTAACAGTTCAAAGTCGCCACGTATCGGGGCATTTTGACCCTCTGACTTCTTACAGGACTGTCCACTGCCGTTGCCAGCTGCATTCTGTCCTCCAGGAAGAGAGAGCCTCCGAGGCTGTATCCTTAATGTATAATCATCTGATAATAAAAGAGGAGTGCAGACTCACCACGCTGTCTGCTAATGCGGGTTGGTCAGCAGCCGTTCCATGTTCGTTCGCAAAGTAGTTGCTTGGGTACTAACAGGTCCCACGGCGTCAATGTATGGATTGGACATTATGCGTCTACTCCGGTCAGTTTCCTTAAGCCTTAGCAAGAAGAATTAAGGGGTCTCCTCCCAGTTAGTGGCAGAAGACTTTAGTGGCGATAGTTCTGGTTTGTCGGTCCTCCCCTTTTCTCTCGGTCCGGGAAATACAATATTCCATATGAAGGTGAGAATGGAATATTACATTGTCATTCGACATACGTCGCTGTGCAAATTTCATCGTTGTATGATGTCGGGAAATGAGTTAAATGAACGTTGCAAAATTTGAGGACACCAAGATCTATTGTGAACTAATGAAAATAATGTAAAAATGTATTCTATGTGGAGTGCTTCCTACAATTATTATGTCAATTCGTTGAACAAAAATATTGATGTGTCGTATTTATAGTGTAAGATAAACTATTCAATGCAATTGTAAATCTCTTTTGATTTAAAGTTTTCTTGATCTTGTTTAGAAACTTCGTCATATCTTATTCTTTTATCGTACTTAAGGAACTTTTGTCGTGTCTTTGTCATTATACTGACAAAGTAACTGATTTGGAGCTGTAGATTTATGTCAGGAACATGCAATTGATACCCAAGACCTATTGTATTTACTAATATCAGTTCAGTTTTATCTTCCTTTGTAAAATTTGTTCTCAATGCTTTGCACTGTTTTATTCTCGTAGTTACACACTTCACTACAATAGACACTCCATATATCCAAGACAAAAGGCTTATCTTCTCCCAATTATTATTATTATTATTATTTTGCTATGGAGCGTGTAAATAATACAACATTATACGAAAATTATTTTATATTATGACCGTTTCAGTCATATATGGGTGAATATTTCTAGCCCGTGTAATCAAATCGTGAACAACGGATGCATAGGTTTCTGAATCATGATATCTTATTATTCTCGTAAATCCATATTCTCCTTGATTGTAACATAATTGTAGTTGTAGAAATTTTGTTTATTTACATTCTTCACACGCCTTTATGTAACACCTCTCTTTGTCTGTCTTTATCAAAACATTTTAAATTATGGTCCTTCTCTCTCGCCATAATTTATTATTCGTGTGTAACCTAATTCCATCAGATTGTATTCATTCATTGAAAATATTAAGAATATCACTAGGTGATATAGTTTATATTAGTTACAATAATTCACCTGATCATCTATAGATGCATCTATCCTGATTTTGTATCTGACACTAGTCTTTCTCCTACTTGACCTTAACCTCCCTGCTCTCCTATTGGCTATTCGTCTCTTGTGTACTGTCGCTGTCTTATTTTCTTCACAAATTGTTCCAATTATTCTTTTGAAATTAACCTTCGTTTAAACGTCACTTCCTGTTTCTGTACATTTGTATGTACTTGCTCCGTGCTCAGTTGCAATTCATGAAACTTAATGTTTCCAATGGACATTTCCGTTTTCCCCGTCCTTATATATTTTACAATTTGTTTGTGTACATCAGGTTAAATAATGTATAATAGTAGAAGACGGTCGTACTCGTTCCAAAATTGCGGGCTGCCTACCTTCGAGGAGCAACCATCACGTGGTTCAATTGACGTGGTAGGTAGTTGCCCCATGACGTGGTGTGGACAAGACTACGAATGAATTTTGGGTGGGAAAAAAGTGATGACATAATCGAAGAGTGACGCAAATTTAAGATGGCGGTCCACGTAGGTGGCTTGAGGTGACGTAGGAGGTGTTTGTATAACACTACGCTTAAATTTTTGGGAGGACAATGACATCATACGGCCGGGACTCGAACCCGGACCTTCGAGCTGATGGCCTACCACCGCAGACTGCCTGTCTAGTAACTTTGGACTTTGGCCCGTCACGATTCGTCTTTAGCTGCTAAGTATTAAAATCCACATTAACATTTTACGGTAAAAATATCGAGAAATTGAGTTAGATAGTAAAAAAAGTTACCTTTTATTAAATACATTACAAGATGAATGTTACACCTTTGTTGATTCATATGGAACTAAAATGTTGTTGGTATGATGTTCTAAGTTAAAATATGACACGGGGAATACAAATATGAAATGAGGGACTGTTCACGTGACTGCTAGAAAGGAGAATTTTATCTGATTTCTATGAGGAAGTAATTGTCTGATTCGCAAAAATAAGACCGTTGTACTTTCCCTTATGTGAAATAAAGTTCTGATGAAGTAAGTTGTTATTCATGTAAAGGTGAAAATCTGGTTAGAGGAAGTTCATGTTCTTTTATGAAGACATACTTAATATCTGATTGTAAAATTAAGGCTGACCTTTCCTCGTCTGAAATAACTTTTAAAGAAGTTAATATTCATGTAAAGATCGAATCGTTTAAAGCGAAAAGCCATGTAAGTTTTTCTCTTCGGAAATAGGGCTAGATATAATCTTGACGTCACAGTAGTACTTTCTCTACTTGAATGATCGAGTTGGTGCTATTGAACGTTGGAAATAAGCATTGCAAGTTGACTGAATGGAATATTTTTCCTGGTAGGTGAATGCTCCCTACAGGACTTGTTCTGACGTCAAAGGAGAAACTTTCCATTAAAAGATTAGATTAAAATGTACTTGTTAACACTTACAGATGTCAGTGACGAATTAGGAAATAGGAATGGGTGGGTATTTTATCTGAGATTGTTAGTACTTTAAAAGACTGACGTCACTGACAAATGAGGAAATAGCGTTGGCTGCCTGTTTCATTTGAATGAGGCGTGAAGGTTTTACAAGAAGAAAAAAATATGCCTTGTGGTGAACTGGTCAGTGTTAGAAAATAACTTTATAGGTCAAGCTTGAATTTCACACTTTATAAGCTGAAGCAAAATCATACAATATTCATTCTTAGTTACCTTCTCAAACTGACTATATCATAGTTAAGAAGGCACACTATTTGTGAAGTGAATATTCTTCTAGAACATGTATTGGTAAGTCTTTTTTTCAATCATTGATTGATGGTAGAACTGGAAAAAATGGGGGGCTAGGTAACTGACCAGTTTGTGGCACTACGTCATTAGCCAAATGATTTTGAGCTTGAGTGTGTACGATTAGACAATTGAAATAAGTCAAAGTTACAGACAACAAAGTTACTGCAAGTTTGCAAAAAACTTTGCACAAGCTTGCCATAACAAACTTGCAAGAAACTTCCCACAGCAAGCTTTTAACAAAACTGCCACAGTAAGCTTGCAACAAACTTGTCATAACAAGCTTGCAACAAACTTGCCGTAACAAACTTTCAACAAACTTGTCACAACAAACTTGCCCCAACAAGCTTGCAACAAACTTGCAACAAACTTTCCCCAACAAGCTTACAACAAACTTGCCCCAACAATCTTGCAGCAAACTTCCCCCAACAAGGTTGCAACAAACTTGCCCGAACAAGCTTGGAACAAACTGGCCACAATATGCAACAAATTTGGGGACATTCAAGTACGATGTAGGGATATCCAAAGAGCATTCGGGGGACGTTCATGGTACATTGTAGGGAAAACTCAGATGATATTCAGAGAATGTCCAGGGAATTTTCACACACTTAAAGCATATGGCATTACTTGCCAGGCATGGCATTACACGTAGGGATATCTACGGAGCACTCGAGGGACGTCACGGTACATTGTGGGGAATATTTACATCACATTCATTGGATGTCCAGGGAATATTCAGAGAACATTTAAAGCATGTGGCATTACTTTGTACGGTATCCACGGGGCATTCGGGGGTTGTCTACAACACATTGTGGGAAATATTTCCTTCACATTCAGGGGATGTCCAGTGAATATTCACACAACATTTAAAGCATTTGTCATTAATTTGTAGGGATATCCTTGGAACATTTTATTGACGTCCACAGCAGATTCTTCATTTAGCACAAGACATTCAAGTACGTTGTAGGGATATCCACGGAGCATTCGGGGGACGTCCACGCTATATTGGAGGGAATATTTACATTACATTCAGGGGATGTCCAGGGAATATTCACAGAACATTTAAAGCATGTGGCATTACTTTGTATGGGATATCCACAGAGCATTCGGGGGACATTCATGGTACATTGTAGGGAAAACTCAGATGATATTTAGAGAATGTCCAGGGAATTTTCACACACTTAAAGCATATGGCATTACTTGCCAGGCATGGCATTACACGTAGGGATATCCACGGAGCACTCGAGGGACGTCACGGTACATTGTGGGGAATATTTACATCACATTCAGGGGATGTCCAGGGAATATTCACAAAAGATTTAAAGCATGTGGCATTACTTTGTAGGGGATATCCACGGGGCATTCGGGGGACGTCTACAACACAATGTGGGAAATATTTCCATCACATTCAGGGTATGTCCAGTGACTATTCACACAAAATTTAAAGCATGTGTCATTAATTTGTAGGGATACCTATGGAACATTTTGTGGACATTTAAAGCATGGGGCATTACTTTCTATGGATATCCACGGAACATTCGGGGGAGATTTAAAGCATGTGCCATTACTTTGTAGTTATATATATCCACGAAACATTCGGGGGACATTTAAAGCATGTGGCATTACTTTGTAGGGATATCCACGGAACATTCGGGGGACATTTAAAGCATGTGGCATTACTTTGTGGGGATATCCACGGACCATTAGGAGACGTCCACGCTACATTGTGGGGAATATTTACATCACATTCAGAGGAAGTTCATAGCACATTGTGGGGATATTTACGTCACATTCTGTTGTACAAAGAATGTTTGTTTTTTAGTGATTTTAATTGTAGAAAGTGAGTTAGCATGTAAAGGTAAATTGTTTAATGAGGGCTAAATATTAATGGAAGCTATTTTCTAATTTCAAATTTCAATTTGATCTTTATAAGAAAGGCTAGTATAGTGACAGTTTTCTACCTTTTGCTTATTGAGAAAGGCCAAGTCTTCTACCTTTTCCTGTAAAAAAGACAATTAAATTAAGGTAAATAGATTGTTTCATAAGGGAACGCTAGATAAATGGTGTTGCATGTGAATGTTTCGTCCACGTATTTTCACATGAGATTTTTAAAATATTACATGTGCGAAGTTTATAAACTAATATTGGCCTAATAATGTATTATGTGAGTGAACATGTAATGTTAAATTCCTTACTGAGGGTAAATATTAATGAGCTATTTTTTCATTTCAGATTTCCATTTACTCCTTGAGAAAGCCTACTATAGTGACAGTCTTCTACCTTTTGCTCCTTGAGAAAGGCGAAGTCTTCTACGTTTTTTGCTGTAAAAAGACAATTGAATTAAGGTAAATAGATTTTTCATAAGGGAATGTCTTGTCATGATGGATTGTTTTATAATTGCTCGCTGGTCTCATATGAGAATGCTAGGCTAACATAGTTTCATATGAGATTTTAAAATAACATTACATGAGTAAAGTTTCTAAAGCAATGTTGGCCTAATGATGTATTATGTGTTATTTTTTTAATATATGTTCGTTCAAGATTGTATTATATGATGGTCGTTGTGTCGATATTTGGTGCTGACTATATATACGAGTGAATGTTCTTTCAGGTAGGATTTTTTATCAACGAATGTTGTTTCATCTTAAATTTTATAAAAGAATCATAGATCAATGTCGTTTTCTATAAATGAATGTTGCTCTCATCTAATATTGTAGTTGTATTAAAAAGAAATGATGATTTTAAAAGTAAATATTAATGAGTTTTCATCTATTACTTATTGAATTTGAATTGAACGTTGTTTTCATTAAGATTTCATTTGAATAACATTTATTTTAATATCATTGATAAAGCTGATTTAAGTAAGTATTCAATTGAATTGAACAGTATGTTTTCATTTATCTGTAATGTCTTGTCTAAAAGGATAGTAGTAATGTATTTCAGCATTATGAGTGGATTGATGAATGTAGTTGATACTTTATTGGTAGCTGAAGCTGAAGTGGGGTGTGCGGACAAGGAGAGAATGCTTGACACCTGGAGACAGGTATGTAATTACGCAGTCATTGGCTGTTATCCTACTATATCCAATCTATTTGACTTCAGCGAGAAACTTTGTGAGCAATCCAAACGGGATGAAAACATGTATAAAAGCATTTTGGCTGCGTGTGAGAGCAAGGAAGATATTATTAATTTAGGTATGGTGGGATTTTTCACTACAGATGAAATCGTGCGATTAGGCTGGCAGCATTATTCTATCTTAGTAGATCCAGTGGATGAGGAAGGAGAGATAGTAGTTGACCCTGTTGTGGGTATGTTCTTAAGGTTACTACCTCATGTGGAGAGTGGTGATTCAGAGATTTATGTTCGTCTGAATGAAGATGAATCATTGATCATCATTCCTCGCAGAAGGTCTCTTCCTCCTTTCCCATTCACTGTACCTTCTAATATAGATAATGCTATGAGTTAATCTAATGTAATTGTGACTTGTACTAGTGCTTGCAATAGTACCACTACCTCAGTAGCGAACACAATGTGTTCTTCCAAATTCTACGGTTTATTGTACCACGATTGGAATCTGCTCCCCTACCATATCCTCTTCCTCAGCTCTCATCCTACCACCACCACCAGCAGCAGCAGTACCTACTCCTATCTGCACTACATCTACAGATGAACCCCTTCTACCTATCTGCACTACCTCTACCTATCCTTTTCCCACCAATTCTCTTAGTCATATGCCAAGTACTTTATTTACTTTTGATATTCCTAGTACCACCCATGCAGACTTTCACAGCGTTGATCGGGATAGTTTGAATGGGGAAAGCATCAAGGCTGTGAGAGTGGATAAGGATTCTGAACAGCATAATGTATTGGAGATGTAGCAGAGAGGGGATGAAGTGTGTATCGAATTTTTTTATTTTTTGAAGGGGAGGGAGATATTTTTAAGGATATTGTGGAATTAGAAATGGAAGATACGAGTCAATAGGTGAATGAGAATGCCTATCCCCAGCTGCATGGGACAGGAGAAAATTCGTACGAAGTGATATCCCGCCGAAATCGAGAATACACTAGATTCCCTTTACCTGGAATAGAGGTTACCATAGGTGTTCGAGAGCCGGGTAGAATTTTAAACCTCGAACAATATGTTGAGACCCTGTTCACTTTCTCGCTTTAACAGATATTGTCAGATGTGGACCAAGACAGTTACATTGGGTTCTCCATAGACAGTTCAAATGACACCCTCGGGCGCCCCGTTTACATTCCTTGGAGAAAACGTCCGTATATGACAGTTGATCATATTCTTTCCACTTTAGAAAATATTTTGAATTCAAACGAGGTATTTCTCCTTGGTGAAAGAATAACGATCAAGTGTCATATTACGGACCCGATATGTGGACAGGGTCGACCGAATGATAAAAAGTATCTTCCATTGGAGGAATACTTACAAAAATATATCATTCCTGTTCCGAGCTTCCCTGGCGATGGGGAGTATGATTGTCTTGCGCGAGCTTTATGTCTAGCTCGAAGTAGAGCAAGTGAGACAAGAAAAAAGACATACTATATGCGTAACACACCAAAGTTTTGCGTTAAGAAAGGTAAAGACCTATGTAAAGCTGCAGGTGTTGAGTTGAAAGTAAAAAATGGTGGGGTATTGAGGAATTAGACAAGTTTCAAGCACATTATGGCGATGAGTATCAAATTGTTGTTTACGCACGTACTCCATTGACAAGGGAGTTTACCATTTGGTATCGGGGACAGAGTGCTGTTACTAGCAAAAAGTTATTTCTTTTTTACGAAGAGAAACACTTCGTAGTAATTTCTTGTATAAGATCCTTTTTGAATAAAAAGGGGTATTGTCCAGATTGTCTTACAACCTATCATAATCGTATTGATCACATGTGTGGGTATCAATGCGAAATGTGTGAGAAGAGACATATCATTAGAGATGATCATGAAGAGAGTAATATTAAGTGTAATGATTCTTTACGAACATTTCCTACTCTTTCATGCTATCGCACTTATAGTGTTGAAGAGAATGGTAATCCCGTATGTTCTTACGTGAAGATTTGCCCAAAGTGTGGAGTTAAAATAGATTCTCGTCGTCGAAAAACTGATCATGTTTGTGGGGAACCTTTTTGTAATATATGTCTGACGCATGTTGAACCGACGCATTTCTGTTTCGTTAAGAAGTTACAGAAGAAGCCTATTAAAAACTTCTTGTACGTTGTTTTCGAAGTAGAAACCCAACTGCTAGAAAAGAATGAAAAGGGAGAAAGTGAGCATCATGCAAACTTAATTTGTGCTTCTCACCGGTGTCACGAATGTAAGGACAAGGAAGGTTATAAATGTTTTGGGTGTGGTAATGCACAAGGTGGTAGAGACTTTGTGTTTTATGACATGCAAGAATTTATCATCCACGTCCTTAATCAAGGTCCAAACTTTGAGAGAGTGGTGGGAATTGCACATAATAGTTCCCGTTTTGATACTTTACTAGTAGCACGGGATCTTATTGAAAAACAAAACTATTCCCCTAATATTATTGCACAAGGTCAAAAGATTATACAATTATCGGTCACGAATATTTCTTTTAAGGACAGCTTTTTGTTTTTAGGGGAAAAGTTATCAAAAATACCAAAAACCATGGGATTACAAGAAGGGCTTAAGAAGGGTGACTTCTCCTTTTTATTTAATACGAAAGAAAACCTGAATCATGTAGGAGCATGGCCTATCATCGATTTTTATGACCTGGATTCCAAATCCAAGGAAGAAGGGAAGGCTTTTCGAGAGTGGTATGCTACAGTAAAAGATTCGGAGTTCAACATGCAGAAAGAAATGCTTGAGTATTGCCAGAACGATGTATTCCTTCTCACACAAGCTGTGATTAAGTTTTAGAATCTTATTGAAGAGAAAACAGGTGGTATTCAATGTTTTCTCGAGACCTGTACTATTGCAGCCTGTGCAATGCAATGTTTCAGGTCTTTGTACCTACCAGAGAATACCATCCCTGTCATTCCTCCAATGTGGTTCCACAACGGTAATCATTTTAGTAAATGATCTTTACAATGGATGAAGAATTTGGAGTCTCTTGACTCAAATGTTAGTATTCAAGCCATAGCTAATAGGGGCGAAGTACCATTTGTCAGATATAAATTGGATGGTTATGACGAGAAAAATAGTACAGCTTATGAGTATTATGGATGCTATTGTTATGGTCATACCTGTATTCAACAGCTTCGTCATTATCCTTTGGATGACGAACAACGTGTGACGTTGCAAAACAGGTATGAGGCAACAAAGATTCGGAACAATTTTTAGAAAAGTGTGGTTTAAAAGTTATTGAAATCTGGGAATGTGAGTGGAATGAGCAAGTACGGAATTCCTCTCACATTCCGGATTTCATTAAAACGCAATGTAAGGAAATTGAAGGTTTTCTTATTCCTAAGGAAAGTTTTAAGGGAGGAAAAACTGAATGTTTTCGTTCATTGTATGAATGCAAAGATGATGAGTACATCCGCTACGTAGATGTCACTTCTCTTTATCCATGGGTAATGTCGAGGAAGCCTCTTCCTACTGGGAAGCCTATTATTCACAGAGGAAAAGATATCCCGAAGCCAGAGGATATCCATGGTGTTGTATTCTGTAAGGTTTTACCTCCACAGAATTTAGACATTCCGATCCTTCCACACAACGCTAACAAACGTCTAGTTTTTGGACTTTGTAGGCTTTGTATGGAAGCAATGGAGAAAGGGGAATGTAATCATGATGAGGAACAACGGAGCTTCATTGGGACATTTTGCACTCCCGAATTACATATACCTATTAAAAAGGGCTATAAAGTTCTTAAAACTTATGAAATTTGGGAGTTTAAAATGACTGAGGGAGATTTCAAGGATTGTGTAAATACTTTCCTGAAAATGAAGCAAGAAGCTAGTGGCTTTCCCTCTGAATGTAAGACTGAGGAGGAAAAACAGTCTTACATTCGAGACTATGCTAAACATGAAGGAATAACGCTCGAGTATGATAAAATCAGTTATAATGCTGGCCTGAGGTATATCACAAAACTATTTTTAAATTCTCTGTTTGGGAAGTGGGGGCAGAGAACAGATTTGCCTCAGACCACGATTGTATCTGATGAGCACTCATTTTTAGAAATCATTAGAGCGCCGCATTTACAAGTTAAATCCGTTGTTTCCATTGGGCAAAGTAAACTCGTAGTAACATATAAAGACTCAAAATGTAAATAGACCTTATCCCTTCTCTAACCCCATTTTAGCTGTTTTTATCTCATTCTGGGCCCGACTTAGACTATATGAATTAATGGAGGCTGTAGGTATTGAATTTCTAATCCATGGTGACACTTACTCTATCACGTATGTGCAAAAAAGGAATCAACCAGTCAGGTTACGTACTGGGAACTATTTTGGCCAATTAACTAATGAGACTGAACTGGGGTGGGAGATTCGAAAATTCGTAGGGCTAGGACCGAAAAATTATAGTTTTAAGGAAAAGGAATTGTGTAAAGATGAAGAAAATTTTAGGCATACTTGTAAGATTAGGGGTATTACTTTAAATGAGCGGGCGCGAAAAGTTATTGATTTTGATCATTTTTATAATTTAGTGAAGGAAAAATATGAAAGGAAAGTTGTAACTAACCCAAATATAAGAGCCCAATACCCAATACCCAGAAGGTTACCTGGGTACAAGATTGTAAGTAGAGCTCAACACAAAACACACAAAATAGTAAACAAGAGAAAGCTAAAAGATTTCAATGACAAGGATGACTTTTACACACTGCCGTACGATTTTAAACGACGTAAAACGTAATGGTTGACTCCTTTTCCTTTAATTGTGTGTGTGTGTGTCTCCCTCTCTCTCTCTGTGTGTGTGTATATGTTCCCCTCAAGATGATATAATAGGAAATGTTTTCAAACAATTGCTTCACTTCGTATTAAGATGTTGAACTTTGAACACCCTTCTACTATGATGGTCAGCGGACCATCCCTTTCAGGGAAAACTACTTTTGTTAGAAAATTGCTACAACATAGGGATAAAATGTTCAGTACCCACTTCAAAGAAATTGTTTGGTGCTATTGTGCGACAGTACCAAATCTTCCAACATCCCTTACTAATATTCGATTTGTTAGAGGAATATCAGATATGAATACTTTAAAATTTAGTCCAACTCATTAATTATATTAGACGATTTAATGAATAAAACAAATGGAGAAGTTAGGAATTTATTTACGAAATATGCTCATCATAAAAACTTATCAGTTATCTTTATAGTTCAAAACTTATTTCATAAAGGTAAACATTCTCGAGACATTTCTTTAAATAGTCACTATATCGTAATTTTTAAAAATCCACGAGATAAATTCCTAATTAAGTATTTAGCACGTCAAATTACGCCTAATCATAGTGAGGGTAATGTAGAGGTTTTCGAAAAAGCTACTGCCAAACCGCATTCATATTTACTTTTTGATTTACCACAAAAAATCCACGATGCTTTTCGAATTAAAACAAATACTCTTCCAGGCGAAAATATGTATGTGAACACACATGAAAAGCATTCGAATACCTCAATTTCTCTTTAGTTGTTATTAGGATGTCAAACTTAAAACATCATTACAATGAGCTCCGTGCTCTTTGCAAGAGTAAGGGGGAAAGGCGTAAAATATTACTTCAACATGCATCCGGTAATTTAATACGAACTGTTGCTCAATTTGGAAAAAACCTTTTAAAGAGTAACATAAAACTCTCTCATCATCAGAAACAAAGACTACGTCGTCATAAAAAGACGTTACGTGCTCTCTCTCTCTTAAGCGCTCAAGTTTGAAAAGTAAACGTAGACTGTTAATACAAAAGGGTGGAGCATTATTACCTTTATTAGTGGGACCTATTTTAAGTGCTTTGGCTGGAAGTTTATTTAGAAATTAACATGTCTCACTCACAGTTTCAAAAAATGATACTCATACCTGAAGATGCTTCTAGTCAACTTGTTTCTTCAGTGAAGTCTAGCGTTTCTCAACAAGAACTTTTAGATCAAAAAATATCTGATATTTTAAATCGTACTGATCTTTCAATAGAACAAAAAAAGAAATTATATCAACAAGCACTACACAGATACTTGCATCATACTCCCTCAGCTCAAAAGCCTATCGCAATACCCCTTTTTGATCAGGAAGGAGCTAGTACTAAATCACTACCTTTATTTTCATTAATTTTAGAATCGGTGCCAAAAACGTTAGTAAGAAAAACATCAACATTATTAAATCTATTGCTCACTTCAAATCGTATCAGTTGGGATCAGACTGGTGCAGTAAGCATTGATAATAACGTACTCCCAGGATCAAATATTATTGATCTCATACATGACGATATTCGAAAACGTACATCAAAACACCCTGTAGGGCTTGATGTGTTCAAGTCATTTCTTCGAGATATTAATGTTCCTCATGAATTAATCAACTTTCAATTTGGTGCTGGTGCTGTTAATAGTATTGTTCCTTTTATTTCTCAAAAGAAAAAGAAGCAGAGGAGGAAAAATATTTCTCAAAAGAAAAATAGTAGTAAACGTAAGAGTAATAATAATTTTACAAATATTTTCAAAAATTATAAACACTACAAGTTTTAAGTATGTCACTATCAAAGTTGTATTATACATATTCAGACCCAACATCTCTCGGAAGTATTTCTAAATTACAACGAAATACACGTTTACAAAGAAATAAAATTAAAAACTGGTTAGCTTTACAAGATACATATACTTTACATGCCCCTGTTCGTAAAAAATTTCCACCAAAACAATATTACGTAAGCGGTCCAAATGAATTATTGTAAATGGATTTAGCAGATATGCAAAACTTTGGAAAATATAATGATGACTATAAATATATTTTATGTTGTGTTGATGCATTTAGCAGATTTGCAACTTGTATTCCGGTAAAAAATAAGACAGATCCAGTTATAGCTAGAGCAATTGAAAGTATTTTAAGTAGGTTTCGTACGCCACTACTTCATTGTCAAACTGATTTAGGAACAGAATTTTATAATCAACATGTAAAACGTTCATATTAATCATTATAGTGTACATTCTGAAATGAAGGCTGCAATCGTAAAAAGGTTTATTCGAACTTTAAAAGAAAAAAATTACAAGTACTTTACTTCTGAAAACACTTATCACTACATTAATGTACTTGACGATCTTGTAGATAGCTACAATCACACTGTACATTCCACAATTAAAATTGCTTCTATAGAAGTTAATGAAGATAATACAAATCAAGTATGGGAAACATTATATGGAAAACGAAAACGTGTTCAAAGTAAATGTAAATTTCAACAGGATGATTATGTTCGTATTAGTAAATATAAACACCAATTGGAAAAGGGATATTTACCAAAATGGTCTCAGGAAATATTTATTGTAGATCGTTGTATTGAAAGTACACCTATAACATACAAAATTAAAGATTGGAATGGGGACCCCATCAAAGGGATCTTTTAGACACTAGAATTGCAAGCGGTGGTTGTAAGAAAAAAATACACATTTTTAATTGAAAAGTTGTTAAAACGTAGAAAGGGTTGGATATATGCGAAACGGTTAGGGTATCCGCCTAGTATGAATTCATGGGTTAAACAGAAATCTGTTCAGTCATCATGATGATGTCTTCTGAGCAACAAGATGAATATTACATCACATTACCATCAAATGTGGGTAATAATATTTTTGAAAATAAGACTTCATCCTATACCACAAAATTATGTCAACCCTTTTACTTACAAGGCAATTGGGTGCTAGGCTTAAGTAGTGTTTGCATACCATGGAGTTTTTATAATATTCGAAAAGAAGAACAAGTAGTTGTTCATAAAGTGAATTACGTTACGAAGTTAATTTTTATCCTGGATATTACGATTCAATTCCAAATATTGTTTCATTACTCCCTCTTATCACAAAACATACTAAACCAAATCCAGGAAAATCTATTTTAGAAAACCTACAACTTGATCTAGTATTACAAATTAGTATTGAGAATAAAAAAAAATCTTGTAGATACTTCCGATATAATTGAAAATTTTGAAAAGGAAGATGCTGATAGTATTGAAAAAGATTATATTTTTTCATTTTACTATGATAAAGATAAAAACCAACTTTTCATGAAATATAAACGAGACCACAGAAAACAGTATGTAGTGGGAATGACTGGTGGTTTACAAAATTTGTTAGGATTCTGAAATAATTTGTATGTACAAATAGCTGGGGTAAATTTTCAACCGAAATCAGAAAAACGAAAACCTATGTTTTTCAATGTTAGCGCACCATTTGAATGTAACCTCGATTATAATATTCCTTCTGAAATTAATGTTTGTCTTGACATTGTAAAAGATCAACCTGTCCTTGGTAAACTCCTTCGTAAAATTAGTATCTATGAATATCAATATGGTAAAATGCATTCTTTTGTATTTGATCGTCCACACTATGTTAAAGTAGAAAAAAATTGATACTCTACATGTGGACTTAAAAGATGAATAGGGAGAAAACTTACCATTTCAATTTGGTACTTCGAACATTACACTTCACTTTAAGCGGAAGAAATTATTTCGGAAAGTACGGATGATAGTTTCTACATTACACTTAGTTCAAATGCTAGTACAAATACATATAGCAATAATCATCCATTTTTTTAAATATTTTAAATCATCGTATTCTTCATCGTATTGTATTGTAGCCATGTGTGATAGTAATCATGGTAAAGTACAGACAAAAGCATTTCAAAATGTACATTATTTTCCTTTAAGTAAACATTCATTTAACACAATTGAAATACTACTAAATTACCATGCAGGACGAAATATTTCATTGGCATCTGGGACATTGAACATAACACTTCATTTTCAGCCACACTCGTGAAAATGAAAGTTCAATTTATATGGTAGAGGCATCCCTTATTTTGCTGGACCAGTTTATCAACGTGGACATGGATTAGGGGGATTATTTCGAGGTCTCTTTCGATTTGCTTTGCCTCTTATTAAACAAGGAGCTAAAGCAGTTGGTCGACAAGCATTACAAACAGGAATGCAAGTTGCAGGAGATGTATTAGAAAATCGTCCATTTAAAGAAACAGTTAAAAGTAGAGTACATCAGGCGGGCTCATCTTTAAGAACAAAAACGGAAAATAAAATTAATCAGTTGCTTAGTGGTACTGGTAGACGACGGAAGGGTCAACGAAAAGCTCTTCTTCTTCTTCCTAAATGTATTGGACCACCAATTATTAAGCAAAGAAAGAAGAAGAAGACAAAGTCTTATCGTGAAAGGGATATTTTTAATTAGGTGATAAAATATCTTTCCTTTCTGCATCAAGTAAGGAGTGTTGTACTAATGAATTTGATTTGCAAACTGTCCCCATGACTCAAACTGCTATTGAGTCTTCTCGTATGCAAGATTATCATCCTATTTCTACACTTACTTCAGAGGGCCCAATTGAATTTGTGATTCCTGGAAACGTTGGAGAATATATTCATCCTGCATACTTGTACTTGTACGTACGTTGTAAAATAACTAAAGTTAATGGTGATAACTTAGAAGTATATAAGCCAGCACAAGGCGATCAACCAGCAGTGCAAGCTGATGTTGTAGCACCAGTAAATAACTTCCTTCATTCTATGTTCAGTCAAGTCAATGTAAATTTAAATGATAAATTAATTTCTTTCTCTTCTGGCTCATATGCTATTCGAGCTTTCTTAGAATCAATACTTAATTACTCTGAAGATGCATCGAAAACTCATCTCACATGTGCGTTATGGCATAAAGATACTGCTGGACAATTTAATACTCTTAATGAAAATAATGCTGGTTTTCGTAAAAGAATGCAAATTGCTAGTGGTAGTGCTCCTTTTGAAATGTTTGGACGTCTCTTTACAGATATTGCCAACTTAGATCGTATACTCCCAAATAAAGTACGTTTGCGTATAAAACTGTTTCGTAATAAATATTCATTTTGTTTAATGGCTGCTGACAATTCAAACTTTAAAGTTGTCTTACAAGAAGTTGTATTATATGCACGTCGTCTTACTATTTCTGCTGACTTATCTCTTCATTTAAATTCTTACATGGAAAAAAATAGTGCAAAATTATCACTCACTAGAGTGGAAACACGAATCATTACTATTCCACAAAATGTAACTTAATTTAATATCGATAATTTATTTTTGCGTAGTGTATCGAAAAACCTTGTCATTGGATTCGTAGTAATTACAGCAATGAATGTTAAATATCATCTGAACCCTCTCCAGTTTGAACATTTCTATCTCAACAATTTGCAGGTTCAAGTAGGTTCTAAATTTTATCCACCCACTCCCCTAACCTCTGATTTTCAGAGCATTATTCATTCAAAGTTATTTCACCCTGTTTTCTGGTACTGGGAGCTTTCATCAAAATACTGCACATACGATTACTTCTCATGATTTTGCACATGGTTATACTATTCTCTCATTTATTCTGTCTCCTACAGTGATGGTTAAAGTGTGATTACCAAATACACTCAGCACAGTAGTGTAGTGTACACTTTCGGGAAAACAAGACATTTTTTTCTCGAATCTATCCTTGGTAAAAGTGTAATCAACCTAGAAGAATTAAAGTGTCCTCACTTTTCTCAATTGGCATATCCCTCAAGACAGTGTGTTCATTATTTGCATCGATTCTCCTATTTCCGATGTGCAGTGAAAGGATGAACTTATGCAAATTATATTAAATTTTATGAGCTTCGCTTATCAGTATTAAATCAAAATAAGTGTGCATACATACCAAGTCCTATAACAAACAATGTGGACGGACCAACTGATGAAAGTGATTTTACGTGATTTTTTATCTGCAAGTGTACTGCATTTATGCCATTAATACATTACCTGTTCGTGTACAGTTTCCAGCAGCACTTATTGTTTATTTAAGTTCTTCTTCAAGTGGAGGAAGTCATTGGACTGTAATTCATATTAATGATAATGCAAGGGGTTTTTATTTTGGTACCTTTGCAAGACCACCTCCTAAGCAAATTGTAACGTTCTTAAAACGAAATTGTAAATTGTATCAATATAATAAAATTCATGTTCAAGATAATACATCCACCCTTTGTGGATTATTTTGTATAGTCTTTATTTACTTTAGTGTAAGGAGGGTTAATATCATACCAGAATTCAATACTGTTCATTTGAAAAAAATGATCAAATTGTAGTAAAATATGTTAAACAAATCATAAAACAAAAAACAAGCTACGTTGTACATACAATTGTATAGCACACTTCTTCATTTTAAAGAAAAATAAATATGTTTATATAATTTAAACCTTTTTGTTATCATTTATCCTGATTTCAAATGAAAAAACAAATTCATAGAATATTCATTCTTTATTATTTAAGAGTAAGTAAAGTGTTTTATAAAAACAACTTGCACATGCTTCTTAGATCTGCATGGCTGATAAGGTTTTTGGTTTCTCATGTTTCATCCAATACTGTATTTGCAAACAGTTTCTTAATGCACAGGCATTCACCTCCACAGGGTCATGAAAAGTACACTTAGACATACCAATGTTCAAATTTAATGTTTCAGGGCAGGACATTCCTTTTCACTTACATCATTCACACATTGTAAGTGAAATAGCTTTTTAATCCACTGTGCTTTTTAAAGACCTTTACAAAAGAATGTAGCTTCACTTGAACACAATTGAAAAATTATTCTACGAAGATGTGAAACATTGTATGCATTTGATGTGTGCCATTGTAAATCGTGAAAGTTTTCTGTTAACCATTGCACTTGTATTTGATATTCTAGTCCTACTTCCGTAATCTCACATGGAAGTTTTACTAAACAGTGGAATAAAAGAATAGCATCACACGCTACAATACAAAATTCTCTCATAATAAACTCATGTGTAGAGATTTTAAATCCTTGCACATCAATAATGTACTGTTCTGAAGACACATTTACAGATTTTTCTACAGAAAATTGTTCATGAATCACATCAGGTATGAGTTGAGCAATGAATTCACTATTATGAACTAATTCTCTACAAGTTTTGAAAAAATTATTCATGGAAATACTTACATAATCCTGTCGTTTGAAAATTTCATAGTAATTCACAAACGTTTCATGGTGATTTACTTGATTCAGAAATGTTTTGAAAGTACTTTGCCTGTATTCCACACATATATACAGTTATTATGAATAATCTTTAACTTACACCCACTACAAGTAATTTTATTGTCCTTTAAATATATACGAAAGGTTTGTAATACACACGAGTCCACAAAAAAATCCCACCACAAAATACACAATAGTCTGACATTTTTTCACTTGTTCCTTTTACAGCACTTTACAGTCTCACTCGATCTTTTCCTTTGCGATCCTTGTCATGTAACAAATCAATTACACCTTGCATATGAACTTTTACCACCTTCCAAAGTCCATATTTCATATTTCGCATAATTGTTTCATCATCACCAACATTACTCAGTTCAGGATGATCTTGCTTATAAATAACATACAGTTCTTTCTCTGTTGAAGGTTTTAAGATCAGTCTCCACACACATTTACGAAAATGTTTTTCAATTTCTTCGCCTGTTACTAGTTCATTTGGCTTGATATAGCCTAAACACGCATGCCCAGTTTGGTTATTTTCCTCATTAAAACACCCTTCACAGATTGAAGCACTTTTAGGATTATACTGTTGTAAGGCTAGACGAATACACTTCTCATCTACCCATTTGTTCTTGCATCCACACTTGGAACTTTTCACAACTACTCGAGTCCCTCCTGCTGGTTTCGCTACTGCTGGTACTGTTGCTGATGCTGCTACTGCTTTTCATGATGATCCTAGTAGTGGTGGAGCTATTCCTGCCGCTGTTGCTGCTCTTGATAGTATTGATGATGACTGCTTCACTCCAGCATTATCATAACACAAACGTTTCTTTACAGGATATTCAACTCCCTCCAACACACGCTGCTTTGTCTTTGTATTCTTCTTCTTCTTTGGAGTTAATGATGAATATATCACACTAATATCTTCATCCTCCGTCTTTATCTTTGGCATTAACGAAGAATAGACTTAATTAATATCCTCGTCGTCATCATTATCCTCTTTATTAAATGAAAAAGAAGATAATAATGATGGTTCACTCTTCACTTTAGGCTTTAACAAACTATATATGGTATGGTTTTTTAAAGTCTAAAGTCTTTCTTCTTCATTACTACTATCCAATAAATCCAATGTATCGTGAAGGTCCTACACATCTTCTACTCCCAACTTAACAGGACGTGCTACACCTTGCTGCTGCTCTGCCACGACTGAAGCTTGCCTCTCTTTATAATGATACATACAACACTACTGCCCTCTATATATATAATCAAAAACTTTCACCCACCCCATGACGTCAGATAACAAGTAATGTCCTACATCCTGTCAATGATCTTCTGACCTCAATAGTCAACTGCTCGCTTGTACCCACGCCGTGACGTCAAATATCTTCTACTATTCTGTCCCCCGGACAATGACTTCGTGACGTCAAAAATCATGTTCTGACTTGCTCCAGCACTATAATCTCAACATGATAACGTTGCATCCAACATTTGTCAACATCACAGGTCAATGACCTCTGTCAAGTGAAGGGAATTTCCAAACCCGCATCTTCGATTACGTCATCACTTTTTTCCCACCCAAAATTCATTCGTAGTCTTGTACGAACGTCGAAACCACGTCATGGGGTCAACTACCTACCACAGAGGTCAACGACCTACCACGTCTATTGAACGATGTGGTGTTTGCTCCTGGAAGGTAGGCAGCCCGCAATTATGGAACGAGTACGACCGTCTTCTACTTATAATGTTTTTGAAATTTCAGCGCTACGGTTTTTCGTTACGTAGAAATATAGCATGAAATACTGAGAATTCAATCTCCTACGTCATACAATGAAAATCTTCCTCTGATTGGGTTGACGTAATCAATCTGTATTAATTCCGTAACTATATGCTTCTTCCTATGTTACGTTCCTTATTCAGAAGTTTGAAGACGAAAAAACAAAAACGAGACTGAACATTCACATTATCACTTAACGAAATAATTAATGTACAAATCTGCAGAACACACTTCAATAAGTTAAAACACCAAAACATGTTTTTAATAACAGAAATTGCTCGAAACAATGACAGGGGGCAGTATTTTCTTGCAGTGCTCTTCTTATCGCTGGTTTGTATCAGTCCTGATGTCTTGGCAATTTTTCGCAATTGGTTGGCGCATGCAACTTTTAACTTTTTATGCTTTCACCTACGGCTGTTCGAATCCTATCAAAGGCCGTGTTTTATATTACTTCACGGAACGCAAGAGTAACTTCAATGTAAATGTTCCAATTTACGTTTTTGTTTCTAACATGCTTTTATTATTTTTTAAAATGACATATTAAAAGTATTCTATATATTCATGGGCTACAAGTAGTATGATAAATTGTTAACAGATGGCAGTACCTAACGAGCACTATTAATTCATGTGCTTTTAAGTTCTTCAAAAACGCTTCAGTAGAATTCATTAAAAAGTATACAACTGTCGAATGTAAAAACTCACATTTTTTTACAGAAAAATAGGTAATTATTTTTAAGTACAAGAGTTCTAAAGAGCATTATTAGAAGCTATCTTATGATTTAATAATGAAAAAGAGCTGCTGTAAATTAGTGTTGAAGCTACCAAAATATATCAATATCTTAAAGAAGTATTAAAAGTAAAAATTAATTTTAAATGAATAAAACGAACTAAATGACGTGTTAAGACATACAGAAATGCTATTCACCACTTATACTATTTGTTCCGATCCATTTTTGCTATCCCTTGTTAACAATAATAACTAATTAAATACCATCTGTATGTTAATGACAAGCAGTCGGCAGACTGATTACGTCATAACATGGCGGCGCCCGATTAGGCGCAAGGCTGAGACTGTTTTGAAGTAAGTCTTCATTACTCTTCACAAATACATCACAGAAAGAGAAGAAAGTGTTTTCCGTAGTCTACTTTAACAGAAGAATTTTTTATTACAATAAAAATATTCTACCGGAAATGTCCATTCTGCCAATATAACTTACCAAGTTTGTTTCGAAATAGTATTTTTTGTTTCCCCTTGGTATTCTCATTTCATTCTTCTTTTCCCTTCTCTATCTTCCTCTTGCTTGCTTGAATAATTCTGGAACCATATTGGCGTTTGTCCTAATGGACCTGTGGTATAAGACCAATACTTGCATATTCATTAAGGTTATCAGCATGTGGCATGCGCAGCGATTCTTTTACTGCTGAAACAATCTGGAAGCTACTAAAGAGGAATACTCAAATTACGAATCAGGGAATTACGGGATTACGGAATACGAAATACGAATTACCCAAAGAGAAATAACAAGATAATTTGATCAAAGGTTACTGGAGTAGACTTTACTACAGTGGGAAATCAGATGTAGGTCAAAAGATGAAAGACAGAATGTTCACTTCGAAAACAACCGCTGGTAATATCCTGAATTTTTTTTAACTCATTAACTTTTCTACTACAAATTGTCAACAGCGTTCTGCAGTAATTTCTCAAAATGAGTCGCTAATAGAAGTGCAATATTTTTTTCCTAGAAAAGCAAATATTGATAACGACTTAGTACTTGCGTCTTATTTACAGTAGAAATGAAAGCATATGGTCAGATATTTGCTGGACATTGCGAGGAAAGTAAAAGAGTCTAAAGATAAAATGATCTAAATCGTTTTATCAATATGCATTATAATTTCGTTTAGTGCCGTTTAAGCGTAGGTTGTATCTATCACCAAGATTGTGCTACAACGAAGCACAATGCAAAGAGAAAAGTTGTACTGCAGCGTTTATAATTGCATTTTACCAATCAAGAATATTTGTTATGATGCCATTTTCAGTTGTATCGAAGAATAGTCAGAGTTTGATTTCAGTAGAAAACCTTGCTCGCCTACAGTATCACTTTTATTTCGAGTTTGCTTGCACTCCCGCTTTTCTTTGTTCCTGGTATAGTAGTGGTGATTGAGGAAGGGGAGAACCACAGAAAAACTTATGCAGCACAGTGGGCTTATATTGTTACCAGGTTTAGCAGTTCCTTGTTTCTACATACATATATTCAAAATAAAATCATTGATTTCTTTATTAGAGGATATAAGGAAAATAGATCTACTCCTTCATTTTACATACAAGCAATTTAAATCTGTGTTTTTAAAATCACTGAGCTTGTCTGGAGTACTTGAATACATATATTTAACTGCAAGATGCTTTCAAATATCTATTGCTTGGGCAGACGTCTTAAAATATTTGCCTCTAAATCTTTTGGTATTTAATCAAATTATCATTGCCAAACAACTTACTGTTTTCTGCATTTTATTAAAGGAAAAATTTATTTCAGTGAACAAACAATTAGCAGAAACATTGTCTGGCGTTAAACTACAGAATATTTTGAAGAACATGTCTTGTAAGGTTTCAAATTGTGAATCCGGTTGTTTGGATTCAGGAATACAAATCGACAAGGCATCTGACTTGAGATCGTTACGAAATTGTCATTCTTCGTTGTGCGACATTTCTTCCGAGGTTGCTTGCATATTTCAGATACAGCTGATTATTATATACTTTTTGTCATTTATGGGCATTTTGCGTAGTCTCTTCTGTTGTATTTATGGTTTTTATGGCTATGAATATTACCAGGAATATGCACTACATTTGCTTACCATCCAATGGGTCTACCTTAACACCATTCCCCTTGTCATTACACTTTATTCTGCAGACATGCTTGTGAAACAGGTAAATCATCATCACAAACATAACTAAGTATTACAAAACCTTGTGTAATATATTAACTGTATATTAACTTTGAATTTTAATACATTCAATTGTTATATCACACAATTATGGATATTTATGGAGATTAAGCTTGAAGTTCTTTGTGAAATGGTCTTTTTTAATTTTAAAAAAATCGAATAGAGCCTCACAGCGATTTGTCTCCAATTACAAAAAACGTTTGAGTAATATTCGTAAAATGTAATTTTACTTGTGATTAAGCTCACATATATATAGAGATCGAAAAAAATTTAAGAGTAGGAAGGGTTGGGAATGTTAAGGGTATATTTCTAGGAAATAAACGTTCTCATCAAATTACGAAAATAGTTCCTTTCAAGAAACTTCGAGGAAATTAGTCTCGGAGCTACAGCTCGAAATTCGCCTGATAAAATTGAGGGAATAACTTGGAAAATCTGTCAGGATGTACGACAGTATTCTTTAACAGTGTTGATCTGACGTCAACCACCTTATAACTTGATCACAACGATTTCAGTGGCATTACAGAGGAAGTGGAACTCCAGACAGTATTTGCATTCGGAACTTAAAGTATTTGTTAAATGTATTGATGTGGTTATTGGAAGAACTATATTTAGATTCTTGTGTCATTCCAAGACGGTTGGTTACACCACTATATTAAATGTTTCTGCACTATCAGTTTACAGGGACCAGAAAACTGGGCTAAAATGCGAAACTAAGAAACAAAACTAAAACGGACCGAACAGTACAGAACAGAATAGACATAACATTCCTTACGTGGAAACTGTACACATCTTAATTTTCGCCTTTGCCCAAGTCTATCTGTTAGGAGTTTAGGCAGTTCTCACTACTTATAATTATCTGTATGATTTAGTTACGATCACAAAAACTCCCACGAAGCCTATCTCGTGGCATACAGGTGTCAGAAGCGAATGAATTAGACTTTTTGAAGATTTGAGTGCATTGGCGAACTCCACAAATATTGTTTACTCTGTGGAGTGTTTTTCTATTTCAAATAAATGCCTGAGAGATTCCAATCGCATTTTTTTTAAATTAGAGTTAAATAAATATACATAATCAAATGATACGCATTTACGGAATATCTGTGATTTCTCGAATAAAATAAAGGAAAGTTAAGTGTCTTAGACAGAATATTTAACATATCTTTACAATGATAAAATAGATTTAAAAAATATATAAATAGAACTTTTATATATTTCTAAGACTTTTATAAAACTTTAAACTAAGGATTCTTAACGAAAACGACCCATCTTAAAATGGTAATACCAGATTTCGTAATAAAATCAGAAAAGGCTGTGTTTGAAATAGATATGTCATTGTGCCAGAAACATAAATTTTTCTCTATCTGCAAAATCGAGGACCAGGCCAAGTCTCAGAAAACTGATTGCCTATATGACATACTTTTTCAATTCTAGTAAAAACTGCCAGGTTGGACCGCAAAATTCTTCACAAGAAGAGTTTTATGCCTACAAAACGGCAGGCATTCACCTGGCAACAAGAAGACATATTTACATTTGAAAAGAACACAATTAGATACTTCTAAAAAATACCTGCAAGTTCAAGCAAATACTATATTCCATACAGCCAATCTGAACGAATTATGACAGATAATTTAAATTTACGAACAAGACAAACAATTGAGCTGAAATTGGACTATATACGGTAAATTTACCCGAAACTTTGTCATGAAACTTCACGTTAAACTTCCAAAACCTGCAACAATCAATGGACAATTTACAGACATTATTAGACCACGAGAAGAATAAACTTATTTTATATTATTTGTCATATTAACGGTTACATTATGTATTGCATACTATCGCTTAAGGAAAAATGGAAACCTAAAATTACTCATTGTCTTATTTCAGAAAATGCCTCTATATATATATATATATATATTTATATAGTATAATCGCTATAACAGCCATCATAATGTCAATTATATATATTTATATACTGAGTCAAGTTATAAAAAGGACGTACTTGCCAGACAGTGAACAAATCACGAGCAAGATATCGTCACTTAACACAGAATTGCACAATAATAGTGAAACCAATACCTGCAACTTAAACATTGCACCAATGGACTCAACGCCAGTGTACGAGGAAACGACATTCAATGGTGCTAAATCAACATAAACATTAAGTGACCTCGTGTACAAGTATTAATCACAGCAACCACTAATACGACCAACTGACTCGAGGATAATGATGCTGAATCAAGCTGAATCTGCCTGTTCTGTGGTACAAGGTTATTAGTTCATAAACGTTCCAGTAAAAGTTAACTCACATCTATAAAAGTGCACATCTAGTGTAGTGACAAAAGTATTATCTCTGATAAAAAGGAACATGTTAGTGAGCGAAAAAAATAGTTCACAAAAGCACTTGCTTTGTTTACTATTTTCCCCAAGAGGGGAGAATGAAATGTTCTGAGTGTCTTCTGAGCACGTGGACATTATGTAAATAAACAAGCATGTTTATAGGACAAACATGTGTATAAGAATGTAAACATGTAGTGACACACATAGGAGCAAACGACGGTCAACTCCACAAACTAGCACCAGATGGAGCGGATAACAGAAGATAGAGGGAGCTGGAATCAATGTAGGAGATGCAAGAAGAACCACCCCCTACAATCACCTATATAAAGGAACAGCGCAAGGCAAGAGGTATCACTCAATCCCTGGGTGGTCAGCCCCTCTCCTTCCTCCGTTCGCAGTTGGCTAAGGAACTCGAAGACTCCTTGGTACGCAGTTTGCTCTGTTCTCTCTGCTTTGCACGCAGTTGGCTAAGTGACTGGTGTTTATTCTCACCTAAAAACCTAACTTCTTCCGTACACAGTTTGCTAAGAAACTGGTACAAATACCCGACACGCAGTTGGTGGTGTCATCCGCACACGCAGTCGCCTCTGTGACTGGTGTGTACTCGAAACTTAATACTTCTCCTGTACGCAGTTTGCTCTGTTACTAGCACAACTACCTGCATGAGGTCAGCTATGTAACTGGTGCTATCCTACATACCCTAATCTCTAACGAAATCACCCAAAGAAGAAGACATCTTAGAAGTCATACTTCTAAATAATCTGTAATTAATATCCTACGGGACGGTAATTTTGTTAACTTTACTCTCTTACATAAATGAATGGTTGAGGGCTAAAAACCACTCCTGAGTCTCTACCGATCAAAATAGAAGGAACATTCATTTACCGTGGGCTAATTTGTCAGTATGTCTTCGTTCACTTTGTCAGCGATGTCATCATCATCGTCTCTCACTGTAGTGAATTTTGTCTATTCTGGAAATAAAAGTATTGACAATTGCTACTTTATATCTACGTATTCTATATAGTGATAAAAATGAAACCTTCCGCTGATATACCCCATTCCAAAAGATTCCTCGATTAAGAATACATGATAGTATAGTGTAATATACACTGAATTAGCAAAACTCATGGAATAGCAGGTCACTGATTCGCGGGCGAACACCACGTGTGTTCCATGCCCCCTCCAGGGCTACTCGACGGTTGCAGTTGTGTCTGAGATCTTGTAGGAAATGACTGTGTGAGTGATTCATGTGAAATGCAACGTCGTCGTGAGTTGGCGCCACTCGAACGAGCATGATGGTGGGTGCTCGACGCATGGGAAATTCGATTTCGACTGTGATGCAGGAATTCGGCTTCAAACATTCAACTGTGTCCAGGGTGTACCGACAATGGGTGGATGAAGGCATCACAGTCCACAACAGATACCATATCGGGCGTCCAGCGGCCCTCAATGACCGAGAATGGCGACACTTGGGACGAATGGTCAACAGAGACAGGAGGACAACAGTGCGAGAAATCACGGCCCAATTCAATACTCTCCGCGCTTTAAATGTTTCCCAGTGGACAATACGTCGGAACATGCCGGTGTGTGGCGTAGACCTCATGAAAGTATCAATCCAACATGCCAAGAGGGCGTGGTTCAGAACCGTGAAGTATCAGTCATAGTCTGGGGTACGTTTTTCTGGTATGGAATATACCCTCTGGTTGTTCTGGAAGACACGTTGAATGTTCCAGGGTATCGTCGTCTGCTCGAAGATCATCTACACCTATACTTGGTCTTTCAACACCCTGACGATCTTGCTGTCTTTCAAGATGACAATGAGCAGCCACATTGTACCAATATAGTGCAAGAATTGTTCAAAGAGCATGCAGGGGATGCCCAACGACTGAGCTAGCCACCCCTGAACCCTGATATGAACCCCATTAAGCACATCTGGGATGCCGTTGAACTCAGGTTTTGTGCACTGGATACGGTATTCCACCCATGAATAGGCCGCCGGTCTGAAGACTGCCTGGTGTCAACTGCCTCCACAAGTGTACCAGGGACTTGCAGACTCACTTCCACACCATATAGCTGCGCTCTGCAGGGCCAAAGGGGGTCCGACCATATATTACGTGACTATCCTATGAGTCTTGATAATTCAGTGTACATTATTATATTATACATGGTGTGACAAAATAACACCAACAAAATCCATACGAGATTCCAGACATGAACAAAATAATATAGGCCACCGAGGGTGCAGAAAAGCTACATTTCGACACTTTAGGATGCCAAAATTGAGAGAAAATAAACATTAGAATATGATGTTTCCACTACCATTAACAGTACAACTCAGTCGGCATAGTACCGTCAAAGATCTCGAACCTACTCTATCCAAAAATGCATAATCCAAAACTGTACATTGGGTGAGCAAGAGATTCTCCAAAGGAAGTAGATAACTAACAGATATTCAATGAACAAAGGTGGATGGAAATGAAGAAGAAAGGGACTACCTTCTAGCAAGCAAAAGTAATTCGTTTGTGGAACTTGAGATCTCAAACATATTTCCTTTCTGCAACGATATTTTAAAAATCTGCGTAGTTGAATAACAATAAATTACAAACATTTCAACTAAAGTATGGTGTATTTAATATCATTAAAACCGACTATCATTGTCTAATTAGATGGAAGAGATTTCGTTTATCATATGATTTCACACGGAAAATCGTCTTGTACGTGCTTATTTCGATCCACATTTAGTCCAGACAATGTCTGTAAATCTTCTAGTTTCTAATGGGAATCGGTTGCGCATCCATGGTACATTTCACTTTAAACAATTACGACCCTGAACTCCCTGCAGTTAGGTCAGCTAAATTACTTTTTACGGTAAAATAGTGTCCGGTAAAGAAACTCTTCTCTCTCGATCTCTCCTGCTTAACGAAAATCAGCTAACAGCATAAGAACAGAATTTTTCAGATATACATGATTTAGTATTAATGAAATGAAAGAATAAATAGGAAATGAAACGACATACAGAAGATGTTGCAGGGAGAAATTTTCCACGCTTCTGGCATCCTATATTACTGAAATGAAGTATTCCTGTGAACCCCGATAGTCTATATTTTTATTCTCATGACAGGTATCTCGTGAGCTGGTTTTGTCTGTTTTATTTTGTAACACCCTGTAAAATACATATAAATTGTATCATTTTCAATGTATATATGTCTAAAATGCAGATTATTGCAAAATGGAACATTTGTAACCTCTTAAAAAATAAGTTAGAATTCAGAGTAATATCAAAGGTTTTTATGTCAACAGCAGACAAATGTCTCTCCAGAAGGCTAGCAAGTGATCAAGATTGGGTAATGCATCAAAGTTTTTTTATAATTTGAAATGTATTAGATAGAAAATACAACTGTTTATGCATTACTTACACATCTTAAAGAAATATACAAGAAGTGATAGAATCATTACTTTTAAAGCGTATCTCATATTTCGATACATCATACTCATATATTTTGTTTGGTAAATTTCAAAATTAAGGCACAGAAAATAGTTCTAGTGAGAAATGAAAATAGGACATTCAAACGCATTAACGCTCATTTAGTTCATCAGTTATTGCAACTACCATATGTCCCTTCTTCTTCCGGTGAATATAACACAGAATATCCATTTAGGACTACCTTGTCATTTAGTAAATGGGTTCAAGATAACAAACTGCTCTATTGACCATCAGAAGTGTTATTCTTTAATACTCTTCTGACTTTCCAGCGGTTGTTAACTACAAGAGCTGAAAAATATCTACTATGGATAATGAAGTGTACTTCTCCCATGTATACGATTCTGTTCTTCCATTACTTTACATAGCCAAAGTCTTTGGTATGATGCCATTCTCTGTGGATAGTACGAAAGGTTATATAAAATCAGAGTTTTCGTATACTTTCCTTCTTTATAATGTTTGTGTGAATTTTGGTATGTTGATACTAGCGGTTTGTTACCTTCCTAACTGTGTGTCAGAAATCGCTGAAGGGTTAGAGAACCCAACAGAGAGGTTTATGCAGCAGACCGGTTCGATAATGGTAATACTCAATGGTGTTATATGTTTAATTATTCATCAATTCAAAATTACATCCATCTTCTCCTTATTAGAGAAAATCAGTAAAGTTTGTAGACGTCTTAATATCCCTTACAGGATCTACAAATCCATCTATCAGCAGGCATGCTATTTTTCCAGTGTATTGGTATCATTATTGCTTTTCAGAATATGTTTTCATATCCTAATCTTTGACACAGAATTTGCAGGGAAGCTATTCTTGTTTTATTTCTACATCTTCAATCAAATTCTCATTGCAGTACAATTTACGATTTTCTGCTTCCTAGTAAAAGACATTTTTATTGCTATTAATAAAGCACTTAGAGATATTATATGTACAAATAATTCTAAGTATTTTATTGAAAATACGTGTACCAATGTATCTCCATTTCAAGAAAAATACAAGGTGTTATTAGAACGAGAAAAATCTATAATAGATGTGTTTACAATACGTTATTGTTACTCTGATTTGTGCGATATTTCCTCACATATTGTTTCAACATATCAAATACAATTGATCATTATATTGACAACGTCTTTTTGTGGCATTATTAGTAGTTTCTTTTGTGGAATTTTTGGTTTCCATGGAAGCGAAGAAATAAAAAATTATGTTGATTTGGTTCTTGTGTTTGAGTGGGTTTTCGAGAATGGAATTTCCATTGTTCTGGTCTTGTTCTCTGCAGAAATTCTCCAGCGGAAGGTAAGTAGAATTAGTCTTAAAACACACTTCATACTCTAAAGTACTCGTTAATTAACTCTATTTAAGTTAGGAAGATTTCCAAATTAGAAAATATTCTTTTCTCCTACTTTATGAATATTGTATGTTTAGTATTTTACGTTACTTCAATCAATATCAAGACATTTAAGAAAATAATAAATATATTAATATATATTAAATTTTTGGATAAAGCAGTTTAAATTTCCATCCCGGTGACTAAGGCTTTTCCCGTTATTTTGTCATGGATTATCATTTCTCAAGGGTTGTCGCTGCATTACGTTACGACCCTGAACAGAGTCTAAAGTACTGATTTCCGAATTGAACAGTACAGTAAGTGTTTCTTTCAGCCATGCTATCGGGTGACTTTGCTCTCCCCCTACTGGGTGGTTTAAACCGCCCCTCAGAAAGAATTAGTCTCAACACTTCTATTACTCATACGTATTCTGAAATAAGTGTAAAATAGAAGATTCTATAAATATTCGTTATTTTGAGATTAAGTAAGGAAATACGATATGTTGTTAAGTAACATTATAGAATTTTTTTATTTTTGTACACTTGAGTCTATAGGCATTTTTTTATCATTTTGTGAGTACCTCCACGAGCCCCACGAATAAAATCTGCAAGAAACGCTAAGTACATGGGAAAAACTCATAAGACCATATTCTCTATTTTACCAGGAGACTAAACTGCAAGTTTCAAGATTAACAATATTTTATTTTCTCAAGTTGTTTTCTTCATTTTTATTTAAAATAATAAGGAGAAACGTTACTATATAAGTTCTACAAATTTGTTTAAGGGATATCAATACCCTCATTTTTTATCATCAATTCAAATTTTACGGTTGAAGATCAGACAAATCCATGACGTATTGCATAATTTAAAACCTCTCGGAGAGTCTGGTTACGATAAAGTCGGAGCAGACCCCAAAACTCCGCAAAATGAGGACCTAGCCCGCTATGGGGAAGCGAGTATTGGTTACAGTCCAGATCAACAAAACTCCCTAATGGGGACACAGTCTTTCTGGAGAATTACGGGGGCGAAGCCTCCCGGAGGTATGGGACAGATCCCACCATGGGGGTGCAGTCCCACGGAGTATCTGGTTACGACAAAAAGAACACAGCTCCCACAACTCCCTAAGTTAGAGGCAAAACCCGCCACGGGGAAGCGAGTATTGGTGACACCCCCGATGACAGCTCCCAACATATTTTATTCGCCCTGCACGAACGGATGCGCAATATTTTTTTTTAATTAAACGTAAATTTTGTAAATAAAATTATGTAGATTCAATGTTTTAAACCATTGTAGCAGTATTTGGCAGGAGTAGTAGTAGTATTTGTTGTTGTTGTAGAAATAGGAGTATTAGTATTAATAGTGGTGGTGGCGGTATTAACAGATACAGCGTATTCCCACCATGGGAACCAGCCACCCAGAGATTATGGTTACAATAAAGGGGCACAGTCCTCAAATCTTACGAAGTTAAGGGCACAGCTAGCGACGTGGAAACGAGTAGTGGTGAATGACCCAATCACTGTTACCAACATTCTTTCTCGCCCCGCCCCAACGGGCAGGTACTTTTGCTTGTCTGGATTTAATTTACTTCTACGGCGAATGGTAACAGCATATACAGTTTGTCAGAAACCTTAGGGGTTAGTTTGCAGACCCAGAGTGCTGACATTGTATTAAGCAAACTGTTATTGTCGCACCCGTACGAATGTCAGTGAACGATACATCATTAGATTTGTCATAGTATGAAACGGTAGGGTAAAATTATCAGTTAGACTCTAAAATTGGCAGGTCATTTTAGATCGCTTAGTATTATCAATTTGTGTCCCTCGTCGATCTCAGTAAGCACAAGTCCGAAAGAGATGAGCCGTACATCGTTGGATAGTCTCAAACCATGTAATAATCTATCATTTTGAGTCTAAAGCTTACAGGTCCTTTCCAATCGTTTAGTATCCTTGTATGTTTCTCCCCCCCCCCCCGTAGATCTCAGTAACTACAAGTTACATACAGATAAACCATACACCGTTAGATTCGAAATAGCCAGGAACGGTGGCGAAAACTATGACTTTGACTCTAAAATAGGCAGGTCCACTCTAGTCGCTTAGTATTCTCCATTGTTTCCCTCCGAGATCTCAGTAACTAAAGTCCGAAGGAGATTATCTATACGCCGTTGGACTAGACATGCTCTGAAACGGTTAGGGGAAACTATGAATATGACTCTAAAACTGGCAAGTCCTTTTCAATCGCTTAGCATTCTCCATTTGTGCCCCTCCTAGATCTTAGTAACTACAAGCCCGACAGCGATGACCCATAAACCGTTTGATTCGTCAAGGTCTGAATCGGTGAGGAAAACTATGATTGTGACCCTACCTATCAGGCCTATCTCAACTGCTTAGCATTCTCTATTTGTGCCTATATTAGATTTTATTGGCCACAAGTTCGACAAAGATAACGCATACACCGTTGGATTAGTCATGGACACCGATGATACAATCTATGACTTTAACTCTAAAATTGGCAGCCACGGCATTCACTTAGTGATCTCCATTTGTCACTATGACTTCGACTCTTTATTTTTGTATAATTTGTAAGATAAATTTAATTTATACGGGTTGCTTTGGTTTTGTCTATAATAAAACCATTACTTATCTTTTTTATAGTAAGCATGAGTATAATCGTATCTGCAGAATTACAACCAAGGTCATTCTATCCGTACTTATAGTGGTTGAAAATTTGTGAGATCTCAGACTTTGACTTATATGATACCCTCTGCAAGTTTATCTTTTCGGCTCTTTAGACAATGATATTCCTCAATACGTTTCCCAAGTCCTTTCAGTGAATTTTTGAAGAAGTGCCCGCGGAGCTACGGGTTTAAAAAACCACCTTGATATAATTGTGTTTTTCTTCTAGTCCTTGACCCCTCCAAGTCACATTCTTGAATATTTAGTCAAGCTCCATAGTCTCCAATTTGAACATCATTTATTTTTAAAATAGCAAGGCTTTGGATGAAGTAACACGTAGGCCTTAAAAATCTAGCTCTATGTATGTCTGGTAGTACCTTATCTCAAAAGAAGAAATATATGTTTCTCTCTCGTGTGAGGAATTTGTTTACAATTGTCAGATCTTTGTTGTAACAAGTAGTTACACTCTACAGCTTCCTCTTGAGGCGCATAAATGTATTTTATTCCATGCATATTTTCCGAACAAAATTGAAACAGTACTTGAGCTTTGAGGATTTTGTTAGGGAAAAAAGGACGCTGAAGCCTTGCTCTGGATGGCTTGCTTTTTGTAGTACAACCGTTGCTATCACATGTGTTTTCCATGTTCAGAAAAAAATCATGTGACCTGTATATGTGGGTCAAGAGTGTGGTTGCAGACGTAGTCTGTGTTCTTCGTCTTGTGAAATTAGGAAGATATGTAAAGTTTTGTTGAGATACGTTGTAAAGTGTGGATTTGCGTTATTTTGTCCAACTCTCGTATATATAGGTCAACATTTTTGTTTCAGGCATAGTTCATATTCTTCTTCAAATTAGAAAGGTGTGCAAAAGTTTTTTCAGAAATGTTAAAAAGTGCGAATTAACTTTTTGGTTTCGAACTGCGGCTGTTGAAAGAACAGAGAACTACTGAAAGCTACAGAACTTTCCCAGGACCTCACAACAAGCTCAAACCAATGGGTGCTATGCCCCCCAGTATATAAGGCCTTCCAAAAATTCACAAAGAAGATGTCCAGCTTCGTTATATTGTCAGTGCTATTGGTGCCCATTCATACAAACTGTCAAAGTTCCTCATCAAACAGCTCCAACCATTAACAGGACAATGTCAACACCATGTGAAGAATTTTTACAGTTCATCGAAGCCAAAAAAAACAACATAAAGTTCTACCTACACTGTAAAAAGTGGAAACACGAAATAGATGAATGTTACTCCACTTTATGGAGAAATAAAAATCGAAAATTAGTGTTTTGGTGTATTTACTCTTAAATGTGGATATAGTGTAAGCCCTTTGGCGGAAAGATTGGTAACCTTAATTCCATTTTAAAGTTCAACATTTTCTTTGTAATTGCTTTAAATTGGTTGAAACTGGCCAACGTGTTTTGTAGGTGAACGTTGAACTTATTTTACGCTAAAAATTCTGTAATTTTCCGATCGAAGTGTAAGCTAAGTTGGCAATTTTGAGGTTACGTACTATTGTGGATAAAGTTTAAGCCTTGGTTGGATATTCTACAATCCAGTAACAGGAGTAATGCTACTATGTTGTTATTGAACGTCCCACCATTTTGAGTGTTTATATTGCTTTTACTCTTTTGGACCCTGGACGAAAAGGATTGCATTGTCAGAAAGAGGAATTAAGTTGGGTATAAATCTTTACACTGTAGCAAACGTATCTCTCTTTTTTTCACGAGACATTTCTCGTAGTAAAATCAACAATATATTAATTGATAATCACCTTCGCAGTAAAATCCTAGCTATAAAACCCTGAGCACCAACAGTCTTCGTAGGTAAATGGCGAGAGCATTTGGGAGTTCGCTGTTAGGAGGTGTTGAACACGGTCATGCTCTTCTGCTCTCCATTTGTGATCCTTTGTTTTTCTTCGTCGTGAGTGACGTGGATTTTTTTCTCCGGATTTGTGTGTGGCAATTATTTCTCGAAGATTCGTGGTGAACAAAGAATTAATAAACAACATTTTAGATACAAACGTGAAAGTACTAGTCAGGTTGATTTTAGAGCATTGGTGAAATAAACCTAACGTGGCTGATATCCAGGAAGCTATATATGAACAATTTCAGCTCCCTGACAACCAAGTAGAAAGTTTTGAATTATGTCAATACAGCAGACACGTGCGTATACATTTATACGTGAAAGTTACAACCAAAGACATAGCACTTAATACCCTAAAAAATGTAATGGTGAATTAATATTTATTGCTGAAAATGTACGATATATTCTACTGGCAACAGAAGCTACGCCAGAATTGTATACTTATGTAATTTATTCGGTACCACTTGAAATACCAGACAGTTATATTCAAAGTGCTTTGAAACCGAATATGGATCAATTTTCTCCGTAAAGAAATGCTTTCACCGCCAAGTCCAAAACCAGAAAGTGTGATAAATAGTGGATTGGTGACCACGCCCTTCCAGCTTAAACTACAAAAACAAATAAGCTTGTTACTGTTGTGGCGGAAATCCATTCGGAACCGATAAACGTGGTAGAAGAAAATCTGAAAAATCCACGTTCTAAATGCACGGATAACAACGGTGGTGTTTCAAAATCGAATGCTCATGAAATTTTGAGGATTGTGTCATCGTTTTGTCTCCCCCTACAATCTCGATCAAAGCTGTAGAGGTACAAAAGGTGAGGCAATTGATCCGGAAATAACAGATTCTGATACAAGTGTGGATTCTACGGTAGGTATATATTACCCGACAAGGCAAACCTCGCAGATACAATTCAATGAGGAAGGTAAAAACTTTTCTGCTTCTTAGAAACGAAAAATTAAAAGAGACAAAAGTAGAGCGGATATACAGGAATTAGCGGAAAGTGATATACAAATATATAATTACACTTTTCTCAAAAACTATAATGTAGTACAGTATGTTGGCCTCGGATTCCTCATTCAGAACGACTTAACATGGCAAGATATTTTAAAATCACCTTATGGATGCCATTATATAATTAAAGTATCCAATCTTATAATATCCAATTATAATATAATGCAATAATTGTCATAGTGGTACTTATTTTCTAAAAGAGAGATCCTGTGTATTCTACTGCCAAACAAAATTATAGCAATTTTTTAAAAATAATTCTAAACATATTCACATTATATGATATTTGGCCTCATTTTCATCCGTCCGAGCCTTTATTTACGTTTTATTGCCATAATAGTAAATGTCGCTTGGATTATCTCTTTACCACCTCAGATATTATTTCCCATGTCAAGTCGATAAAGGCAACAAAGCTCGCTTTTTCTGATCACCATTGTTGGTCACAAGTTTAGTATGGAATGAAGCTCTACACTTACGTCATAGTTTCTTGGTGCCGCCTTAATATGGATTTTATGCATCTAGAACGTTTCAATCCGTTTTCTGTGGACTTAGTCATTGAAACCAGTGTTGTCATATCCAATTACGGTAATCCTTTGATAGTATGGGGAAAATGAAAAGAAACATATCCAATGGGGTTTGAAACAATTCACCTCACAATTTTATTTAAAAAACAAAAAAGACTGGAATATTATCAACAATTATTACAAGACTACAGCACGCGAGTGATAATAGATCTAAAGTGGTTACCCAAAGTAAAACATACTCAGGCTAAAATAATATCGATACTTAAACAACAAAATATTAGCTAAAAAAGAAAGAAACAAATTGAGTGAAATTGGTATAACTGAACAAATATCTCCGTTTTATGCTTTAAAAGGCAAAAAAATACAAAATGATAAATGTATAAACATATTTCAAAGTGATTCCGGAGAGATTTTTCAATGTGTTAATATTTATTGTGGTGTGCAAAAACAATATAAACATATTTTCCAAATTAGTGACACTCAGGTACCGGATATTTTAAAAACTTTTCAATTAGATTCTTTACCTAAAATTCCGTCCCATGAAGAGGAAAGATTAAGACTACCTTTTACCGTTGAGGAAATGGAAATCGTATTAAATCATGTAAATGTTAAGGCAATGAGTGGTGAAGATGGTCTGGGAAGTTTTTGGTTTGTGGTGAACAAAGGGTATACAATCAAACAATTATTACCTGTATATATTTTTTTGTGGAGTAACCCTGTATATAATGGGGAATTTTTCACTGCTATTGGCATTCTTTTTTTTAAAAAATCCAAAGCCGGCTTCACTACGTTCATGCCGATTAATTCACTTACAAAATACTGATGCCAAAATTCTCATGCATCTTATTATAAATCGTTTAAAACAAGTAATACCTTATTTGGTACAACCTATATGTTCTGCTTCAATGAAATACGTTGGGAAAGATAGATATGCGCATTTTGAAATTTTACACAAAGTGAAACGTTCAACCGTAAACTAGCTGACTCCATTTTTTGGATGAACGTTGTGTCTTCCATTTTTACAGTGTACGGATATACCTTTCAGTTTTGATGTGGTCTCTTTGTTCACAAGAGTGCTGCTGGATGACCCGCTGAACCTTCTGAAACAACAGTTCAACCACAATATATTTGGACTCTTTAAACATGTTCTTACTTCCAGTGAAACAAGTGAACTTGATGAGGTTTTTTCGCGAACATACTCTTCAGCGCAGACTGCTAATATTGGTCGTAATGTCCTACAGCCCAGTTATTACGAGCGCCGCGGGAAACTGGGGGATTGTGGAGGACTCTCTGGCCAAGACGGAGAACCTCGTTCACTCGCCATAATCTGTGCATGCTAGTGAATATTGAGATTGTGGAGAGTCATGATTTTCAATCATCTGATTGCAGCCAAGCCCACAAGTAAGAGTCCTGAGTTTTTGCGTTAACAACCACCAACGAGACGCTCTACTGATTTATTTTAACGAGCGATTATTCACTTGTGTCAGCGACCGGAGCAGAGTGTGACGAAAGCTAAAAATCACGGCGGAATTAATACCATCTGAACTCTAAGAAAAATATATTTGGATCTTGGTCAGAGGCTTATAGGTATGGTATTGCTTCACGTTCACGTAATACACGGGATATAGCATGTATCATCTTGTCGAAGACACTAAAAGTCATCTATTTAACGCATTGCTTATGTCACAGGAGATTCCTTCACAAGTTAGGCTACCGTGAGGTAATTAAATGGGTTGATGAGGTACTCTCAGGTACAGCTGCTGTTGATCAACATGCAACCTTGTTTTTTCTATATGCCACATTAAAAACTTAGCAAGATATTCGCGGTGTAGAGCATAATCTGACATAAATAGCATACAAATCGTACGCGTCTTTAAATTGCAGTTTTTAAACGCTAATGTCACAAACGTAAGAAAATCCTTCACACATACAAAAAAAATAATGTTTTCTTAATAGTAAGCGCAAAATCAAAAATTAAAATAGTTTTTTGGAACTAACAATTTTTTACCATATTTTATGTTACTAGTATGGGTTGCATTGTATGTTTTCTCAGTTGGGAAAAGTTAACTACATGTATAGATTAAGAAGGCGTTATAAAATAAAATTTTTCGATACGTTTATCGTAAACAAATGCAACATATATGGCCTACCTGATCTGGCCCGCGTTTCGTAGGTTGGGCATCACTGCTACTGATGACATAAAGACTAGCTTGCTTGTTTTTGAAGCAAATGAAATTTCTAAGCATTGTATAAAAATAATTATCACCACTGTTAATAAAACGCAACAAACATACCTCCAAGCACGGCAAAAGAAACGTAACAAAAATGTGGAATTGGTAAATTATAGATATGTGAAAATCACAAAGAAAAACAATTACCTTTTCAGGCGTACAGTTCCAAGTGGATAATTGTTCATGCACCAAAAATGTTAGGAAATTGACACGAACACTTGATATACACTATAACTTTTAAACGTTAGCGAAAATTTGCTGGTATGAATATCATAAAAATAATTGGAGAAGGTAGTAGTTTACCTATATCTTACTTCTGCAAGATAATATTAAAAAAGTTAAAATCATATACAACCTTTACTGTTAATTATGTTTCTGTCCTTTACTCTCTTACGAAATTCAAATGAATTTGAAGACTTTTGGAATCGAAAAATCTTACTAAAGTGTTCGAAAGTGATAAAACAAACCAAACAATGCCAACATCTCAATTTCATTTTCTTTGCTGAAGGATCCACATTTCAGGTACAGGGTACGCTATTGGTGTACGACTTTTGTAGTTTTTCTAATAAAATGTCAGACATGTTACGCATTAGTAAGTCATAGAAAATGTTCATTTGTTTACAAGAGCTCTGGGCAAATCAGGAGCGCAATCATTCCTTCTGAAAGATTTTTATTCCTTTTTGGAGGTAAGAACTCATGGAGGAAATGATACGATCTTTTCCATCTTAAAATTATAGCGTACGTTCTATTCCAATCCCATGCCTCTAATGAGTCGAATCCATCACTCTTGCACACCACTTCCCACGGCACCCTATTCCACTACTTAGTTACTACTGTTAACCAGTCTTTCACTTCTCCGCTATCTTTCATTCACAAAAGAAGCGTAAGTATTCACGCGAGCAACGCGTTTTCTCATGTTTGGGGAGGATGTACGCAGAAGGTTGCAGCTAGTGGCAGCTAAATGTTGAATTGAAAGTATTTATCCTAAACTTTATATTAACAAAAAATCAGGGCTTGATTTTTTGTGCGCCTCAATGAAACTGGGAAAATCATCCAAAATTTTATTTTATGATATGATTTCGATGTATATACATATTAAAAATATTAGGTTACAACTCTCAACTACATTAAAGTTACGATTACACTCTAGGTGAACTAGAAAACCTACCATATTTTACATAATAAATTACTTACCTCAATTGCAGCTGCAGACAAAAAATGTACATAAGCAAATTTCGAAAATGTTGGGAAAATTGGTAACTTTGAGGCAGGTTCACTAAGGAATATGCATTTCAGCTTTACAAACGAAGTAGTTCAGTGTCTATTGGGTATTTAACTACAACATAATATGGTTTTCGAGTATATTTTTTAAAACTGAATTTTGGGACTTTGACCCTAATTTCGAGTATGTCCAACTTTGCGGCGGAGGTCCCATCGACACTTGGGACTCGGGGTGCTGGCATCGCCCCTCTCTTGCGTCGCAACTGCTTACTTCCACCTATTTCAGTTACCGGGAACAATTCCACGAACAGACAGACGGCGTTGCTGTGGGGTCTCACCTTTCACCTGTAATAGCAATTTTATATGGATGACTTCGAACACAGTGCACTGGAGACCGTAATACTGAAGCTCAAGGCATTCTTCAGATACGTCGATGACACATTTGTTATTTGGTCTTACAGCAGAGAAGAACTGAACCAGTACTTGAAACACTTGAATTCCATTCACCCTAATGTACAATGGAAACAGAAGAAAATGGCCAGCTACCGTTTCTGCACATACTAGTGTTCAAGATATCCAACAACAGACTAGGGCATGCGGTATACAGAAAACCCATCATACCGACTTGTATCATCACAAAGCTTTCATCATTAGATGCAGAAGAAAGGAGTATTGAATACCCTGTTCCACAGAGCCCGTCAATTGGCAGACCAAGACCAACACTTGGTGCATTCGCCATTTGGAGAGGGCCTTCCGCATGAATGGATATAGAAGCTCATACACCCGACAGGCTGCACTTCGCAGCACCAGAAAGCAGGGTGCCTCTTATAAAGATCAGGAGCAGAGACAACGCAAGCCAACATTAATTCCATTCATGGGACAACCTTTGTATGCTATCGCAAAGATTCTGTCAAAGCACAATATAAAAACCATACATTTACCTCAGCCCAAGATAAGAGATCTGTTATCCAGCCCTAAGAACCCTAGACAACTCAAGAAGCAAGGAATAGATCTGATCACTTGTAACTAACATAGGAGCGACCGAAAGAACTATAGAAACTAGGACATCAGAACACAGAAGATATATTAGACTGAATCCATTAAACAAATCTGCCGTAGCTGACCACTATCTGAAATTAAACATCAGCCTGACTTCGACAATATACAAGTTTTAGCTTCCACAAAGAACTTCCAGGAAAGGAAAATCAAAGAGGCCATATAGAATAAAATAAGAACTCCCACCATAAATAAAGATGAAGGATACCCTCCAAGCGCTTCTAGGAACTCAGTCATCAACCTTCTCCACTGCAAAACCAGAAAACAGAAAAAGAAAATTATGACTATCAAGGCCCCCGGAAAGTCCCGCCCTGAAGAGTGACCGCTATCCTACTTCTACTGGCGATCTCCGCATGTACATGCAACTAAACATCTGCCGCGGGTGTGGTTACTACGATGTCTGTCTTTCGAAGACATTTACCGTGAATCGGAACATGTATAAGAGAAGAAAGAAAGTGAAACAAGAAGATAAAAACGCGAGAAAAGCTTTCTGGAAGATGGCAAAAACTAGAAGATGCATTGCTGTATATTCTGTAAAATTCCCAAAATCAGTTTAAACTACTGATCTGCATCGCCATTTACCCGCACAGACCTACTCTTTGACAACCAATCAGAAGTCTCATATCGTTATGCCTCCTGATTGGCCTGCAGTCAAGAGACCTCTCTACATAAATACCTGGTCTCCCGATCTCCAATATATAATTCCTGAAGATAACATCGCTGATTGACGTTGAAAGCTCACATTTCATCTGGTCAGTTACCCTAGAATCATGTTTGTGTTGAGATATGTTTGTGTTGTCAAATTAGTAAGGTGGGTAAAGTTTTGTTGAGATATGTTTAAAACTGTGGATATTTTGGACAACCCTCGTATATATGAGTCAAATGTTTAATTCATACTTAGCCTATGTTCTTTCTGAGCTCAAATGTTCCCTTGTTATCGAGCAGTCGAAACTTATTCACTTTCGAAGTTGCTCGAAATTGGATTCGAATTTCGAGCGGTCGAAATCTGCTCGTTGCACAACTTAATCATGATTGATCATGTGTTTATTTATATGGAAGCAGAGTCGTTTAATCTGTACTGATCATACTACTTTATATTTTGCTTTCATTTGGATAAAACTCTCATTATGTTTCTTATTCACTTGAGTGTAGAGTAAATAAATTATCTATCAGATGTCACATTTCCTAATGGCTTAGAGATAAGCAGCTATTTTATCAACTTACGTTAATGGTTTGGAATGATTTGTGTCTTTTAGAACCAAGGATTGCGATTTTAAACAGCACTACAAACATGGCAAGAGTTGTGTACTCCAACAGTTTCGAAGCCGTTGAAGTAATCTTTCATGCGTCACAAATTCTAGGCATTGTACCGTTTTCCGTAAGCACCAAGAATGGTAAATGGTTATTCGCTAGATCAACTACTGCTTTAGGATTCAGTACTACTGTTGCATTATGTTTGATTGTGGCGTGTCTTCTTTTCATTCCTCAAACCTTGTTAAAGATTGGGGAGGAAGTCCCAAACCCTACAGAGAGATTCATGCAACAAGCTGAGTTTTTTGTATCGTTATGTGTTGGTACAATTTGCTTTCCTGTTCAGATTTACAAAGTCAGGTCAGTTCCTCATTTAGTGCAGGAATTTCCTAAAATTGATAGACATCTAGATTTGTTTTCGAGGAAATATACACGATTATTGGGCATTATATTCTTCTCTATTCTTGTCTTTCTTCTTATTATATTAAATACTTTCATTGCCTTTCAAGTGTTATCAATATATATACCAGACCATTTATCAGTCTGCTTGTTATTTGCTTTTGTACTATTCAGTCAATTTGTTATAACTCTACAATTTTCTACTTTCTGTATTTCCTTACAGCAGAGATTTAGTACTCTAAATCAACATGTTACTAGTATCTTAACCAACATAGAGATAGAAGAAATCAATAAAAGATGTATCATTTCAATTTCAGACAAAAAGCGTGTCATTCCTACGAAAGAAATCAGCACGGCTACAAAATTATATCACTTCCGTATTTGTCACTCTGATTTATGCAATATTTCATCTGATATTGTTTCGACGTATCAAATGCAGATAGTTATGATATTCATAATGTCATTTTTGGGTATTATTTCAAGTCTGTTTTATTGCATATTTGGCTTTTATGGTGATAAAATTGTTGAATCTTACCCCGTTGTATTTCTCGTTGTTGAATGGATTTATATGTATGGAATTCCCGTCATATTTACATTGTATTCGGCAGAGAAGCTGCGGAAGGAGGTAAGATTATATTCAATCATTTTAGTCATGTAATACTACTCACAATCAAGTGTTTTAATTATTTAATTAATTAATTGACTAGCAGTAAACTTTAAATATGTGTATACAAACTTATTTACAAGTATTATTGAATCAAAACACACATTTATACTGAAAATCTACTAGAACAAAGAGCTTACAAAAACTTCACAAAAATAAACTTTTTGTGAATACATGTGAACTTTATGTGAACCTACTGAAACAATGTGTTTTTAGTATGCTGAATGTGTCTTTTTATTAGGTTGACCCCAAGGTGCATATTTTGTACACATTAAGTTCACATTATCTACATTTCGTTTTGAGATTACTTTTAGTACATTTGTCAATTATAAGTGATCTTTTCGTGCATAAATTGTGTATCAGTACACCAAAAGTGTATATATTATGCACTAAGAATGAGACGTAGTTCATATTACTTTCACGAAGTTCATAATTTATGCACTAAAAACGTGCTAAGATTGGGACATATTGTGAACTTTTTTCGGGACGTATTGTGAACTTTATGTGTACTTTGATTTTCAGCGTAGTATTTCAAGTTGGACGTGAATACGAAATGTGTATTCAAAGATAAGAATTAAAAAATTGTTTCGAACTGGTGAAATCTTCATAAACTGATATCTTATACACTTGATCCTCTCAGTGACGTATAGCATTATTACGTAGATTGACATCTCAATTGAAAGTATATGTTTTATTAAAATAAATACACAATACAATATATTCCTACATTGATTCTCTCCTGAAATATTGAAAGTGGAGTACTTCCGAGGTTAGACTAACGTAAAATACATATTTTAAATTAAAACAAAATGGCTTATATTAGGTTTCAGTCATGGTTCAGTTAGATTATGCTAGGTTAATTAGATTCTTAATCACAATTGCTTTTTTGTTTCTTATCAGTTTTTTATGAAGGGTAAACTTACCAGTTATTGGCAGTTTAAGATCACTTTCGTTTTAAAACTTGAAGAGCAGATCTATACCGCATTTCATTTATTTGCTTATAGCTAACTTAGATCTTTTCGTAAATTAACTGTACACTGAAATAATAAAAATCATAAATATGTATTTTCTATTCTTCAAAGCAGCAAAATTACCAGAAGCTGGCACACTCTCAGCAATAGTTGTCCACTTCGTATCCACTTATTGGCACTTTGGTTCCCTATATAAGTTTTTAAGTAGTTATATTGCCAAGCGGCCGTGGCTGAGTGGTAGAGCGTTCACTTAGCATTCTGGAGGTCCTGGGGTCGATTCCAGTCGCGACCACCATGACTGTGGTTTTCCTCAGTCATACCATACAAATTCTGGAATGTTACCTACAATATAGACTCTAGCCGTCTACCTTCCAACATCCTTTCCCCCACACTATCCCAGCCTGAGCCTCACATGCCTAAGGACCATAAAATTAATTCAATTCAAGTAAGTATATCATTTCAAAATGTACATCAGTTCAAAATATCAAGAAAATCCATCCTTCCAGAAGTAGTAGCAGGCCTAGATCTATTCTTTTATTCGTAAATTGCCTCTTCTTTAAAATTAACAAGTTAGAGTGTTCGGCTTTCTACACACACAAGACAACGAATCATTATGTGATAAGCATATAAATAAGCCTACAGCAAAGTAAGTTCGTATCGATAATAATACACTTTCACTTTGGCAGTTCACTTGTTTACATTAGGAAATTAAATGTCGTGTATCTCTTATCACCCGTTTCACATTTAAGTTCCCCTGTGCTGAGCGGCCAAACACTGAACTAAACAGTTAACACACACACACAACCTAGCTCATACGTGACACTTATCCTCTCTCACGCAGTGTTGAAAACTCAGAAATTTTTTGCAGAGTACATGGTACGTAACTTTGTTTAAATTATCCTGAATTCGTTAGCGTTGGAATATACAGTAGTCATTTAGTCCACGATAACTGTTTGAAAAAAAAAAATAAAAAAAATCCTGCTACATACTATAAAAGTCAGAGGCAAAGATATTAATTATTCATGGGTGTCAGGTTCAGTGTTTAATCTTTTATATCTCTCCCTCCCTCGCTCTCTCCCTCGATATAGGTGTGTGCAGCAACAGTTGCTGCTACCCCCTCAAGCGTTCTGTCTCTTTCTTTCTTTCATTCTCTCTCTTCATCCCTCTCTCTCTCTCACACACACAAACACACACACTCAAAATCGGGAAGTTCCCGTTCTGTTCTACGTTTGCCTGAAGTCTACGCAAAATAGTTCCATCTTCCGAGCCCCTACGTGCTGAGAGAGATGAAATAATCTTAGGTCAAAGCTATCGGTGATCTCTGGCGCCGTGTTACGTGTGTTTGCTTTCATAAAATGGAGACATCGAAAGAAAGCTCCTCGTAGAGTAACGGAGTAAAAGGATACATATAATACACTCATGTGCAAAAGTTAAGAATAATGTGAAAATACATAGACAACAGCTGTGGAGAGTATGGGAAACGCATATAATGTATCCTATTACACATATCTGACTGCTTGACACGCGTAACTCCCGATGTTGTCGCTTGGAGACGCTGTATACACCCATTGAACGATGGTTGGTGATGAGCACTGTTTCAACACGCAAGCACTTGTGTTCGCGACGTGAGATACGTGTGAGTCAACGTTGCAGTACTTGACAAAGTGCCAGTGTACGTGTAGGAGAATGGCGCAAAGAGTCCATATTGATGATGTTATGCGTGGAAGAATCATCGGGCGACTCGAGAGGAATCAGAACCAGATGGACGTGTCTCGTGAATTTGGTGTCCCACAAAGTGTCATCTCGAGGATCTGGCGACGCTTCCAAAGGGGTGAAAACGTCTCTCGGAGGTTCGGTGGAGGTCGTCCAAGGAGCACCAGTGAACAGGAAGACTGTTACGTACGTCTAACTGCCAGGCGCAACAGACACAGCACCGCCTCAGAGCTCACTAGGGACCTTGCAGCTGCTACAGGAACGTCAGTGTCAAGATTTACAGTGTACAGACGGTTAGCAGAGGGACACTTGTATGCCAGAAGACCAGCAAGGTGTGTTCCATTGACCCCACAGCAAAGAATAGCTCGGTTGAATTGGTCCAGAGAACATCACGCATGGACCCCGGAACAATGGCGTCATGTCCTGTTCACAGATGAATCCAGGTTCAGTCTCATCAGTGATTCTCGCCGTGTGTTCATCTGGAGAGTACCAGGGACACGGTTCCGTCCAGCTAACATGACTCCTGTAGACCAGTACAGGGGGGGCGGAATTATGGTATGGGGTGGGATAATCCTGGGGTCCCGTACACCTCTGCATGTCTTCCCACGGGGTACCGTCACTGGTGCGATGTATCGGGATGACATCTTGGACCAATACGTTCGTCTGTTTCGGGGCGCAGTGGGTCCTGATTTAATTCTAATGGATGATAACGCTTGTCCCCATCGCGCTGCCATAGTGGATGAGTACCTTGAACACCAGGATATCAGGCGATTTGATTGGCCCAGTCGCTCACCGGACTTGAACCCCATCGAGCATGTGTGGGATATGTTTGGGAGGCGAGTTGCACGTCGTCAAATGGCTCCAAGATCCATTCCTGAGCTTCGGGAGGCGCTTGTACAGGAATGGCAAAACATACCCCAGCCCCTTCTTGATAATCTCATTCTTAACATGCAATCACGTTGCGGTGCGTGTGTTGCAGTGCGGGGCGATCACACATCCTATTGATGTCCTGTATCTTCCGCTTAACCCTCGAAAACCACATTGGTCTATTTCCGAATTTTCCCATGCCCATGCATTTTCGTCGCTCGTGCCCATCCTGTGCATTCTCTTCCAGTGTTTTTGGATTGTATCCATTTGCAATTCCACATTCCAATACTATATGGCTGATTCACCATTCCCTGAGTGTAATTAATCATGCAAATAGCATTATTCTTAACTTTTCCACATGATTAAATCGAAAAAAAGTTTTTTTTTACTTTCTTCAAATTTCGTTCGATCAAAATGTTTGTGTAGAAGGGTCTCTAATAACTTTCTTCTGAGGACTGGATAATTGGTAATATCTCAATAAAAAGGCTTCGTGATCCAGATAGTTAGTCGACTCTGTATAAGACATTAGGCCAACAGTAAGACGAAGCGGCCGTAGCTTAGATAATAGAGTGTTGACTTCGTATTGAAGACATCTTCTGTTATATACCAGCAGCAGACCATCCTGACTGAGGTTTTCGTCAATCACACCAGTGCCGGATCTAAGGGGGGAAGGGAGCAAGCACCCGAGGAGGCACGCTTAAGGGCGGCAAACAGCTAACAATAAAAAATGAAAGCTCTTAAAAAAAACAAGTAAAATTTCCTATTGAATTGAAATTGAACTAAAAGTGTTCAAAATTTCAATACTGGCGCGGCAAGATATTTTTCCATGTTATTCCACACAACCTACTTTCATCTTTAAAATTCAAAACCGCGATTCAAGTCAGATAGGCAGGTCTTCTGTCTTACTGGAGTTAGTATTAGCGAAGCCATGACAGGCTTCAGAGAAGATAACAAAGGTACACTACGTGATGCGAGATGATGTTGTGGCCGTCGCGTCGGCCGGTCGTGTTGTTTGGCTAAGAAAAACAATGGAAAGGTCGACGAAAGAGAGGTGGAAGGGGCGGCAAAATTTAACTTTGTCCCCATATTAAAATTTATAGATCCAGCACTGAATCACACCATGCGAATTCCATGATGGTACATTTAACTTAAGTCCTGAACGGTTCCATCTCGCATCAGGGCCCGAGCCATAGATGCCTATATGCCATTAAAGTAAAGTGAATTTGAATTTTATTTCTGGTCTTTAGGCATCTGAGGTTTAGGTCGGGCTAGCGGAGGGGAAAGGATTCGGGAATTCATCGGCCAGGACATATGTTGAAGATGCCATCCCGAAATTTGCCTGATGTGACAGAAAAAAACTCAGTCAGGATGGTCAGCCCCTGGGACCGAACACACGACCTCCCGATTGCTACACCAACGCTCTACCACTGATCTACGGTGGCTCAGTATAAATAAATTAAACAGGAGAGTAAGAGTGTGGTTATTACTTACTCCGTATAGTTGTGTAATTACAAAAAAGTATTAAAAAAAGGAAATTAATTCACATTACATTTTTTTTCAACTAGTAAAGTGTGTACATATAATCAATTCACACATTATTATTGAATATCGTATCAAACCCGGCGTGAGCCTAGTGTACCAAAAGGTCATAAATAAATTTAAATTTGTATTAAAACGTGGAGTTCCGGGATAAAAGGCTTCGTTGTTCGGAGTCCGCCATTCGACCGCCCCTGCTATTAATAATGCATAAAATTTCTGGTAAGTAAAAAAATAAATAAAAATAATTCTTTCCTCTACAAAAGGCGATGTTAAGAACCTTAGGAAAAGTGTGATAACGGTGACGAATATACAACATGCCTTCAAAAAGGGAGCAGAAAGTTTCAACTACATGCAAAATCCGGAACACAACCAGAAAATAGTGGTGTGGGGATAATAATCGCAGGCGAGTATTTAGTGTGGTAATTCTTTAGAAACTCATATTTTTTCTATATCCAAGTTTACGCACTTTCAAAATATTTCATTGCCAAGCATCTCAGGCTCAAAATGGGACAGGGTAAGGGAGAAGATTTTGAAAGGTAGTCGGCCAGGGTCTAGTTTGTACGTACCATACCGGTATCTACCTGGTGTGACTGAGGAGAAACCCTGGAAAAACTGTCAGTTTTGTTGAAGGCCCCTGGGATCGTTCCCAGGACCAGTGTTCCATTTGTCAGACCAGTGGGGGGTTGGGTGCCGGGGATGTTCGCTGGTTCGTGAGGATACAATCTCCGGTTGTTGATTCTGACTATCACTCCAACCCGGGATAAAATCTATTTCTACCCAAAAACGCAGTATGTTGAAACGTACAATCACCCACTATTTTTAGGACATCCCCCCACCCTTCGTGATTTAAAACAAATCGAACACTGCCCAGGACGTTCCGATTACTAAGCGAACTTAGGATATTGTACGTTGCAACACTGTCGCCTCTCACACAGTTGGCGACTGAATCACTGTTGACTACATCAGCGCCACCACGTAAACAGCGGCAATCCCATGTGGAACGACTTATAAGTCTTCATCCATATTACAAACATTAATACACAAGTGACGCAAAAACAAGTTTCCTCCGAAATCATCAGAAACGATAATTTAATGTCTCTGTGGGACATAAGGTGATTTTTTTTTCCAATGATGAACATACTAATCCATCTTATTGTTGTAATGCAAATGTAACACATTCCAAGATTTGTCTTTTCAGACATTTTTCCTGTTTGAAGTATCATGGTTATGTTTAAACTAATTGGTCCTTCTCAGCCGATGACCTTGTTCTAATTTGTGCTAATTTGTGCTTTCGTGGAAAACTCTGATTGCTTTACTGGCACTTGTATGGCCTTTACATTCTAAGACAGAAATCTGAAAATAGTATTTTTTAAATTGCTACTTATTAGCCCCATTCCCAAATAAATGGACTCTGTGGAAAAATAGTATACCGGTAATTGACAACTCCTGTAGCAATAACTGGTTTGAATAATTTACACAACAAAGTATCCTAGGACTCCCTAAACATTATTCCAGCTGTTGAAGAAAATCCTTACAACAATAAAAGGAAAATGAAAGCATGGTTCTTAGTTTATCTCTTTTAATTTGATTGGTTCTAGGTTATATAGATAGCTTTCTTTAAAATTATCTCCTGAACCACGACAGTAGGATGGGGTCACTTGAGCCCGTTTTAGGCACATTTGGCTCAAGTCTTGGAACTAGATTTGGTTACTTTTTGGAACTAGATATGGGTACCTTTTATTCTCTTTTACGGCCCTCATCTTTCATTGTAAAAAAGAGTAGTATTATTATTTTTGTAAAAGAGTATGACCCCCTTTTCCAACCCCTATTTAACATGACACCCTCCAGCATTATAAAAGGAATGACCCATTTTCCCAACCCCTATTTAATATAGCAGAGATACATGTAGACACACGCACTATTTAATATAGCAGATAGGCTACCCCCTGAACGTATTTAACATAAAGATTAACCCAATTTTCCAACCCCTATTTATGAAAGACTACGGCACTTTTTTCAACCCCTATTTAGCATAGGTTACGGTATAACCAGCCCCAACTATCTAATTCCGAAGTTTGGTAAAGATGGAACAAAAGTTTGGCAATAGGACCACATTAGGCCCAGTATGTCCGAAACGGCTGAAAATATCGAAAAAATAAATCGAAAAACACCCCCATTATGCCCACCCCCTATCGTTTCTCATCATAATCTACCTAATTCCAAAGTTGGGTAAAGACGGGACCAAAATTGGGGGAATTAGGAACCACGATCCAGAGTGAAAGACTATGAGCCCTGAAGGCCTACAGAACATGCAATAGGGGGTTATAGTAGGCAATTTCCCCAGCAATCGTGGTGTATTTGCTAACGATTACGAGCCATGGAATATGGGAGCCTAATGGTTCCTAACTCCCCAAATTCTGGTCCCATCTTTACCAAACTCCGGAATTAGGTAGATTATGATGAAAAACGACAGGGGGTGGGCATAATGAGGTGATTTTCGTTTTTTTTCTATATTTTCAGCCGTTTTCGAGATGAGCCAAAATTTTGGCAATAGGACCACATTAGGCCGAATACCTCCGAAACGACTGAAAATATCGAAAAAATAAATCGAAAAACACCCACATTATGAACAACCCTTGTCGTTTTTTATTATAATCTACCTAATTGAGAAGTTTGGTAAAGATGGGACCAAGATTGGGGGAGTTATTAACCACGATCCAGAGTTTATTGAACATCTTGTGGGGAGGCTATTAAAGGGGCCTGGCTGGAGGCTAGCAATCACGTACATAAGTGCATTGACCGCGGTCACCGCTGGATCATTTCGTGCGCGGCGCTATTTGTGTCATATGTGCGACGTTAAACAGCGAATTGTGGGTGAGTAATTGTTTACTTTTTTTTAAAATATACCATTGTAAAACGTGAAGGCTGATGATCTTTTGTTCCAAATAGACTGCTTAATTTTATAAGTTAAACAGGGTTTGTACGCGTTCCGTAAACACAATACCCTATCTCGGCGTCCAGTGGTGTATTACTGTATTTAACTTAACCCTCAGAACAATGGCTACGGCCTCTTCTACCTCGAGGTCAAAGCTCAAATGGTGAAACATATTGAAATTTCACATTTGGTATTATGGCGTCTAGTAACATATAAGAGGGTCACAGACATATTGTACCAGGGTCCTTGTAGTGTTTCAGAAGGAGTGACAGCTCTTTGGTCTTAAACAGGCCTGTACGTGGGGGGCGCGAATATTTACCGCATGTGACCTACTGGCCAGTGGCGTTCGAAAGGGCAACCTCGGCCATACCCTTTTTATAAACTATTTTAGTGGCGTATTGCTCGCGAAATTTCGTAAAAGAACAGTGGTGTATGAGGGGCAAAACGCTACGCCATTTTTTACCTTGAGGTCAAAGGTTAAATATTTAACAGTGTATATTTCGTAAACGACGAAACATATAGAAATACGGTTTTCGGCCAAGAATTAAGACCGTCGAGTGGCATATATAAGGTAGTAGTGACCTCGAGTTCAAAGGTTAAATACTGAATTGACTATATTTCGTAAACGACGCAACATATTAAAATACGGTTTTCGGTTATCAATTACGTCTGCCGAGGGGGCATATATGAAAAAACGGTGACCTCGAGGTCAACAGTCAAATAGTTAACAATCTATATCTCGTAAACGGTTAGACATATTAAAATTCTGTTTTCACATTTGGTATGTGGACATTGAACACCATTTGTGAAAAAAGTGGTGACCTCGAGGTCAAAGGTCAAATATTTAACCCCGTATATCTCGTAAACGGCGAAACATATTGAAATGTGGTTTCCACTTTCGGTAAAAGGGTATTGAATACTATTTGTGAAAAAATGGCCACTTCGAGGTCAAAGGTCAAATATTTAACCCTGTATATCTTGTAAATGGTGAAATATATTAAAATTAGGTTTTTATATTTGGCATTATAGCGTCGAGGGGAATATATCAAAAAATGGTGGCCTCGATGTCAAATGTTAAATATTTAACCGGGTATATCTCGTTAATACCGGGTATAAAACATATTAAAATTGTATTTGGATTTTATGTTAAAAGCCAACCTCTGTAGTACATAGAGCAGAGTGAAAGGTTTGTTTGTTTTATGCGGTAAAAGGAAGGCTATTATTATTAATAATAATATTTTTAGTGTTATTATTAACCACCTATATTTTTTTATTAATTTCAGATTTGACGTTCAGGGTTAGTTATAATAATAATAACACGCTATTACAGAACATGATTCCTGGTGGTTTATAGTAAAATAGCTTGTTAATTATTAGGTTAATACGCTATTAGAGAAAGGCTTCCTTGGGATCTTTAGTTATAATGAAGAGTTTTAATATAGTCACAGAATCACAATATTATTATAAACGCTTTAAAGATAATGGTCGGTTAATAACTGTGGAAATAAAATCTCCACCAACGGGTGAGAACCCTATAGCATGGCTGGAAAAAGCTATGAGGGAGCTGGTAGAGCATTTAATGGTAAAGGTACTTCCCCCTCACCAGGTCTGGCTAACTTTCATCAACCAGAAACATCCCGATAAACCGTTCTACGTATCATTTACAGCGGGTAGAAATATGAACGCTGATAGTGTCTGGAATGCCCTAGAGAAAGTCATTCAATTGAACACGTCGTTTTTATACCAGGACCGATTTGTGGTCAATTTTCACCACGTCGAACTACCTGTGGGGGAGGGGCCTGTAAAACAAAATTTCGCATCCACTTCTGAGTATATGGCACACAACAGGGGTATTGTGCGTATCAAAAACAGTGATAATAGCTGTCTGGCTCATGCCTTAGTTGTAGCAAAAGGGTTAGTTGACAACATCGACAATGAAAATGAGAAACATAATTATTGTAATCAGCGCCCGAAAATTATGGCATTTGAAGTGTCTGTGTTATGCAGAAATGCCGATGTGAGTTTAGCGAGCGGTGGTGGTATACCTGAGATGCGAAAATTTCAGGATTATTTGACCGGCTATAATTTGACAGTGTATAATAGTCTCTCTGGCGATGAATTGTTATTTGAAGGGCACACTGAGGGGAGAAGAATTAATTTAGTTTACACTGAAAATCACTATGATGTGATTACGAATTTGACAGCTGAATTCTCGTGTAATTACTACTGTGAATAGTGCGATAAGAAATTTAGCACTAAGGAGAGGCATGCAGCAAAGTGTAAGGCTCTGTGCGCTAAATGTCGGAATAACCCGCCATGGACACCCACTAATAAAGTAATTTATTGTAAAGACTGTAATAGGTGCTTTTATAATGCAGAGTGTATTGTCAATCACAAGCGGACAAATTTATGTAGTACTCTGCAGGTGTGTACTATGTGTTTAAAAGCATATGCAATAAAAAGGGGCGGAACCCTCCCGTTTGTTTGGAGTAGTTTTGCTTAATATGTCGTAATATGATGCCTCCAGGCCAATAATTCCATATTAGACCTATTCGCGGATGTATTCCACGAAAGTGGGTAATTATGTTCTATGATATTGAGTGTCGGCAGGAAAAGGAAGTAGCCGCAGGGCTATTAGAACACGAACCCAATTTATTAGTATGTCAGCAGGTGTGTTATAAGTGTAATGATGGTGAGCAGTGTAATATATGCACAGTAAAACAACGTGTATTTTACGGTGAGAGTTGTATTGAGGAATTTCTTGACTTTCATACCGTAAGAAGACCAGGTGTTCATAAAATAATTTGCATAGTCCATAACGCCAAAGGATATGACAGCCATTTTATAATTCGTGGAATGATGTTTAAGAAAAATGGACACCCCGAGTTATTATGCAGAGGTGTAAAGTTATGTCCATGTAGTATCTCTGTTTAAAGTTTATCGATAGCCTAAACTTTCTCCCCATGGCATTAAGTAAACTGAGCGAGACGTTTGATTTACCCACAGCTAAGTGGCACTTCCCCCATCCGTTCAGGAATATTGCGGGGTTCTGCCTGGAATAACCTATTATAATCTGGGTCATATGAAGAAAAGCCAACGGGAAGAGTTTGAGAGATGGTATATGGAGGAGAAAGTGAGGCTGGGTGATGCCGGGTTCGTGTTTAAGGAGCAGCTAATACGTTATTGTACTGATGACGTGAATATTCTTCGCTGTGCGTGCGTGAAATTTATGACTGAGTCTCACAATCTAACGGGGGTTAATCAATTCCTCGATACAATAAGTATAGCCAGCGTATGTAATGTAGTGTTTCGGAAAAGGTTCCTCCAGTCAGACACTATTGTTATTATCCCACACAATGGGTATCGACTGAGGGATACCCAATCTGTACAGGCTATTCAGTGGTTAATACATGAGGCCCGCCAATTAAACACTCATATTCAGCATGCTGCTAATGGGAGCGAGGCAGTGATTAGAGGTAATCTTAAGGTCGATGGCTACGCCCGGTATCAGGGTGCTGAACAAATCAGGTGTAGTAAAAAGTAATCCATTATTTTTGCATGACATTGAAGGCTTGACTTACCATAGTTAGAATGATCCGATTTAGGTCACATATGCGCGTTTTGTTCGATAACGTGTTGCCATTTGGAAGGAAATATCATGATGCGTCCTCATAGAAGCCCTTGTCCCTATTGGCAAAAAATTGAGACAGTCGATTTTCACAAGTCTCTCTTGAAGCGAATTTTTCACTAGCAAACGTGTTCGCCATGGACAGGAACAGAGGGTAATCACTCGGTGCCAGGTCCGGACTATAAGGTGGATGTATAAGAACCTTCCAACCAAGCTCCCGGAGCTTCTGGCGAGTCACTATCGATGTGTGTGGCCTGGCGGAACACAATGCCTCTCCTATTGGCCAAAGCTGGCCGCTTCTGGGCGATTGCTGCCTTCAGACGGTCCAATTGTTGACAGTATAGTTCCGGGTTAAGGGTTTGGCCATAGGGGAGCAGCTCATAGTAGATAATTCCCTGCCAATCCCACCAAACACACAGCAAAACCTTCCTGGCCGTCAATCCTGGCTTGGGCACCGTTTGCGCCGGCGCACCGCGCTTCGACCACGACCGTTTTCGCGTGTCGTTGTCGTAAGTGATCCACCTTTCATCACCAGTCACCAACCGCTTCAGAAATGGGTCGCTTTTGTTGCGATTCAGAAGCGATTCGCAGATGGAAATTCGGTCCATGAGGTTTTTTTGTGTTAACTCGTGTGGCACCCATACATCAAGCTTCTTTGTGTATCCAGCCTTATGCAAATGGTTCTACATGGTTTTTTGTGCAATGTTTAGCTCTTGGGCAATCGAAACAGTGCTTACATGACGGTCGGACCCGACAATGTCCATGATTTTATCGATATTTTCGACACTTGGCCTTCCAGTGCGTGGTACATCTTTGACGTCAAAATTACCGGAACGGAATCGACGAAACCAAAATTGCGCGTGATTGGCTGTTACAGTATCAGGACCATAAACACTATTCACATTTGCAGCCGCCTGGCTTGCGTTTTCGCCTTTATCGAAGAAAAACTGTAAAATATAGCGTATTTTCTCTTTGCTAGTGTCCATTTTGACCCGCGCTCACACAACACTGAATCAACTCATCACAACTATCTGAACAGTGTTTGAAGTACGCAATCTCATCGTTTGAACGCCATCTCGTTGAACCCGATCGGACTTATACAACGCGAGATACAGATCACTGAAGCCATCTATTGGCAAAATAATGGATTACTTTTTACTACACCAGATATATGGGAATAACAGGGCTGTCTATGGCACGGCTGCAAGCGTTGTTACACCACAGCGCGTAATATTCGAGTGTACAACGACCCCTACAGCACTTTTAACACGCGTTATGAAAGCACCCTTGCTAAAACAGCGCGTTTGAAAGAGCTAGGGTACGTTGTACACGAGATGTAGCAGTGCGAGTGGCGACACTACCTCCGCGAACACCCCGACGTGCACGACTTTGTACGAGCTCAGCCCTCGACAAAAAAATGCCCAATTAGACCTCTCAATGCCCTGTACGAAGGTCGAATAGATGCCACGAACCTCTACTACAAGGCAAAAGAGGGGGAGAAGGTAAAATACGTCGATAAAATTTCATTACACCCTTACTGTTGTAAGGTTAAGAAGTACCCTCTGGGCCACCCGAAGATTTATATAGGCAATAGCGAGTGCCCGGCCGTTGAGGCGTTTGAGGGAATAATAAAATGCACCGTCTTGTAACCGGAGAACCTCTAACATCCTGTTCTCCCCTACCGCAGCGGATTTAAGTTATTTTCTCTCTTTCGGAAATGTGCGGACACTCACTATACATGAGAGGAGTGTACACACACAGATGAGGAACGAGCCCTGACCGGTGTGTAGGTAGTGGACGAAGTACGAAAGGCAGTCCAGAAAGGTTACAGGGAGCTTGAGAAGCACGAGGTGTGGGAGTATGAGGTCGTCATGTAAAACCCGGAGACGAAAGAAGGCGGTCTTTTCACCGATTATATTATTTTTTTATGAGGGTAAAGACCGAGTGTAGTGGTTGGCCCAGCGAGTGTGATACAGCCGAACAGCGGGAGGTCTTCGTTAAAGAATACTATGAGAAAGAGGGCATTCAGCTAGACCTTGATAAGATCGTGAAGCATAAAGCAAAAAAGAGTATTGCTAATTTCGCACTGAACTCGTTGTGGAGTAAGTTCGCTCAGCGTGAAAATCTGGAACAGACGAGTATTATCAGCCTGCCTGAAGAGTACCTTAATAAATTGACCGACCCTAATATTAAGGTCAAATCATGCATTCCAGTAGGCGACGAGATTCGTCTACTGAACTTGTCAGTTGACGACAGTGTTGCGGAGTCGGCCAAAAATACTAATGTAGTAATTACAGCATACACAACAGCCAACGCCCGGCTAGAGCTATACCATTACCTGGATTTATTAGGTGAACGTGTATTGTACTACGACACTGACAGTATCATATATATTCAACCGGATGGATCGCCAGACTTAGAGGTCGGCGTTTATCTTGGAGAATGGAAAATTGAGTTGAGCCCATATGGTGCTGACGCATATATAAGAGAGTTTTGCGAAATGTTACGGCTATGATGTAATAAATCCAGCGAGTATTAAATCTAAGTGTAGTTGCAAAATTAAAGGTATTACGCTGAATAATAAAACCCTAAAGCAGATTAATTTCGGGGAAATGCATAATACAATTCTGAATAATCTCCCCGCAGTTAATATTGCCACGGGACGCCAAATTGCTCGCGCGAAAGACCATAGAGTAATTACAGAGCAGGAAAGCCATAAAACTTTCCAGATCACATCGAATAACAGAAAGAATGTGGATGGTTATAATACTCTGCCATATGGTTATAAAAGAAATAAGGTATTAGAGTGTAATATATTTCACCATGTATAGAGAGAAAAAAATGGATAAGCAAATCTTAAATCATTATTATAATTTTAATGAAATTGAAATATGTGTCGGTCTTGCGTATGATGATGATGATGATGATTTCTTTCTGTGGTTATTAGTTTACATAATTACTACGCACATATACACCTGTCACTTAATGAGTGGTATAATTTTCTATCATATTTTATATATGTCGACAGCTATTTCAATTTAACAACAACACCAACAGCGCTGCCCACAGATTTGTCTCTCAGTGCTAATTACAATGTATTTTTATCAGATCAGTTTACAGGTATTCGCCAATGTATTATTCTTTCATCGGATGATGATAATAACGGTCAGGTAAATTTTAGTGTTTATACATGGCGAAAACTTCATCTCTACTTACCATGTATTCAACAAGCAATAGCCACATGTCAAGAGGCTAGAGAATATGCTCAAAAGTGTTTAAATCAAATTCCGAAATGTGTTAGTCCATCTAAATGAGTTGAATTGGAAGTATTGACATTTGTAAATCGTAATAAGAATAATATTTTATTTTGTTCGGACATATAATAGAGTATGGAGTGGCAAATACCTTTTACGTGTATGATCGCTGGCCCGACCGGATGTGGGGAGTCCTACTTTATAAAACCATTCCTTGAGCACTACGCTAGTTTATTTAAAAATATAGTATGGTGTTATGGTGAGTGTCAGCCCTTATATAATACACTCACACAATATTGTAAATTTAAAGAAGGCATGCCACAAGGTAATAATGAATTTTTAGCGGCTAATGGTCCACATCTTATAAATATAGATGATTTAATGCGCGAATGTGATCATCCCATTGTGGATATTTTCACCAAAGATAGTCACCACCGCGATTTAAGGGTAATTTTTATTATGCAGAATATATTCCACCAACAACGTGGAATGCGTAATATTTCATTAAATTGTCACTATTTAGTATATTTTAAGAATCCTAGAGATCAAGCTCAAATTAATTACCTGGCACGTCAGTTATATCCAGCTAACACAAAATTTGTTCAGGAAGCCTATCAAGACGCAACTCGAAATGCTCATGCTTACTTACTATTTGATTTAAAACAGAATACTCCCGATGAGCAGCGTGTTCAAACAAATGTTTTCCCCTTGAATTCATTCAATTATGTTTATGTGCCTGTAAAATAATACTAACTTCAATATTTTATATATTTTAACAACTATTTTGTACTATAATAGACGCAAAAAATGATTATTAAGCAGAATACACACTTACTAAGACTTTTAGCAAAGGCAAAACCTAAACCACGCAAGGCGATATTACAAAATGCAGATTCCGAATTAATTCGTTCTATTTGTGAATGTTCCTATAACGTATTGCAAGGAAACGTTTCGTTAAATAAAAAGGAGAAAAATAAATTGCGGAAATATAAAAATCAGCTTAGGTATTTGGTAAAGAAAGGACCAACGCTGAAACACGAGAAAACGTATAATTGTACAAAAAGGTAGTTTTCTCACTGCACTGCTTGCACCTATTCTAGGAGGTTTACTATCTAGTCTGTTTAAAAAATGCAGCATGCGAAAAAACTTATTTTAATTTCGCCCGAAGAATTACATTATTATCAAACTATATCTAATACCGATGACGAAATGAAAGAAATTTTAAATAATAAGAGTATGAGTATAGAAGAAAAATGGGTACAATATAGAGATGTATTGCAAAAATATTTACACATTGTTAAAAAAACGCTAACCGCAGCAATAACAACTGCTGCCACTAATACTATTAAGAAACGGGGTAGTGCAGAGGAGGAAGAGGAAGAGGAGGGTGATGACATAATATCTACCCTTCCCGAAATTTGCCAGCGTAAAGCAAAATCTTTATTACGTAAATTACAACAATACCCCAACATTCAATGGGATGCCAATGGTAATGTTAATATATATGGTAAATTAATTCCTGGTGCTAATATAGTAGATTTAATATCTGATTTTACTAGGTGTCGTAAGAAAAATATTCCACCCACTGGCTGGGAACCCTTTTCTGTACTATTAGCAAAATCAAATATACCCTTAGAGTATATTGCTAAACCTGAACGAATAGAGTTTATTCGAAAGCTAACATGAGCAACAGCCGCAACAAAAGAAGAAGAAGAAGAAGATTAGGTCGAGGAGCCGGGGCCTTAATGTAAAAGTAAAAAAGATGTCAATTGGTGCAACTACAAACTCTGAATAAGAAGACGAAACTGGCCCGCATTTACTACAACCCCTCACACCCTGCATCATTCACAACAACTCCGGCATTGTGGAGGGCTGTGAAGAAATTAATACCTTTACAACAAGTGCGCGAAAGGTTAAAAGATCAGCCAACATATACATTGGATAAACCAGTGCGAAAAGAATTTCAACGGAATTAATATCTTGTGTTTAATATTGACGATCAATGGCAAGCTGATTTAAACGATATGCAGAGTCTACAAAAATATAATGATGGGTATAAGTATATTTTGACAATTATTGATATATTTAGCCGCTATGCACGGGCAGTGCCTGTGCGTACAAAAACAGGTGAACATATTAAAGAGGCGTTTAAGAAACTATTTGCATCTAGTCGGCGTAAACCAATACGTCTACAAACAGATAAAGGTACAGAGTTTATTAACAGACTGTTTCAGGCGTACTTAAAAAGCAACATATTCATTTTTTCACAACACAAAACCCCGATATTAAGGCAAGCGTGGTAGAACGTTTTAATCGCACCCTGAAGCAGAGAATGTGGAAATGTTTTACAGCGAAGAAGACTTACCGCTGCATAGATGTGCTCCCGCAGCTTGTTCACGCATATAATTCTAGACCCCACGCTGCACATAAATTACCCCCCGCTCTTGTAAACGAAAATACATTTCAACAAGTGTGGAATAGACTAATTACCTCGTGCCGTACTAGCGTTAATGCAAACAAATATAACGAAGGGGATACTGTGCGTATTACTAAGGTAAAACGTCATTTTGCAAAAGGTTATAAAGAAAATTGGACAGTGGAAATATTTAAAATAAAACAAATACAGTATAAAGAAAAGAAAGTGGTTTATGTATTAGAGGATTTAAATGGTGATGTAATTGATGGTACATTTTACGAAGAGGAAATACAAGCTGTGCCGCAACTGAAAGTATACGAAATAGACGAAATTTTAGAAGCTAAAGGTAAACGAATACTTGTTCGGTGGAGGAGTTATTCTGCTTCATTTAATTCATGGATTCCAGTATCCTATTTAACGAACGACTAGCAACATTTAAAAGATCGGGAGAATGGAAAGTTCCACCACGTCAGCTTGCAGAGAGTGGTTTTTATTTTATTAAATTACCTGATATTGTAAGATGTGCATACTGTACTTTAGAATTAGGTAATTAGCAATCTTATAATATCCCCTTGAAAGAGCATAAACGCTGGAGTCCATATTGCCCTCTGTTAAGTGGTAACGTAAATGTGTGTGGCTATAAAATGGAAATAAGACCTTTTTCTATGCCTGAGAAAGAATGGTAATAATAATAATACAATATTATAAACTAGTGCTATATTTGTGTAAATAGCAGAAAGATAATGAATGATCCTTATTTGCAATATTATTCGCATCAGGCCGGTAGTGGTTATAATGTATATAAAAGTGCACCATACCAAGAAGGGTACGGTATTGGTAGTTTTCTAGGTGGGTTATTTCGTACTGTATTTCCATTATTAAAACAAGGTGCAAAAACTGTTGGTTAAGTTATTGTTACGTGGTGGCATTAATGTAGCCAAAGACGTACTAAATAGTAATAGACCCGTTGAAGAAGTTTTAAAAGCACGTTCGCAGGAGGCCAAAAGTAATTTAAAGAATAAAGAACAAAACAAAATAAATCAAGTGTTAGCGGGAGGAGGAAAACGGAAAAATAAACAACCAGGTGGTGGTGGTGTAAAGAAAAAGAGGAAGAAGAGAGACATTTTTGATTGAGTATGGAGCAGCATACTAGTTTTTACCTTACACTACCCAGTAACGGAATATTTCTAGTTCTATAGAATATTTCCCTAAAATACTCTAGCATGTTATACTACCAAACTATACCAGCCTCTCGTGCTGTAGAAAGCAGTATGGGAAACAGCTGTTGTTGAAGTACATTATACAGGCTCATTTCAGAATGTTTCCCAATATACTAATAATATTTATTATAGGGCCTCGGATAACGAAAGCTGGAACGTAACTAAAATAATGCCCGGACATTATTATCATGTTGACGATATTCTATCTCAAATTAACTGTGAAAGCGATCAATTGAATTTACAATTAAAAGTTAAATCTTCGGTAAAACGCATTGAAATTAGTAGAGTAAGAAAAGATGACGTAAGTGTAAAAGAAGTACGCCTATCGCCCGAATAATCCAGAATGCTCGGTTTTGGTCATATACAGCAAGACAATATTGCACTTGTCCATCATGCACGTTATCTGCCCGATCTTCAGAAATCGCTACCCGTACACATGTATATTTATAGTGATATTGTAGACCCTTAACTCGTAGGTGATACTGTTGCTCCATTACTGCGTATTATAAATACAAATATTAAAGAGTATGGTGCTAGTAATGTGCATATATTTGAAAATCCTCATTACGTCCCCGTACAACGTAAACAGTATCATCAAATTATTATTGATTTAAGAGATAGCACGGGTAATCCACTTCCTTTCCAATATTGTAGTGTGTGTGTAAAATTACATTTTCGTAATATGGTATTATAAAAGTAAACTAATTAGGCTATTAATAGCAGTAGAAATGCAGTGTGAGCGTACGAAATCAGAATTAGATCTATTTGCGGGTCTGCCCGTTGAAACTAGTATTATAGGTAATAAAACAGTATCATATAAACCTGTGGCGTCAATATCTGATAATGCGTCCCCGGCCACGGTGATGATTATATTGATTTACCCCATACAATGCTACATATTAGAGGTAAAATTACTAAACCTGACGGATCTGATTTAACATCTACTGATAAGAAAATAGGTCCTGAAAAGGATTTTCTCAGTGCAATATTCAGTGAGGTACAAATGTATCTTAATAATCAACTAATTTCTTATTCCTCGCATACCTATCCATTTCGATCGTATATTGAAAAACTACTTAATTATAATGCCAATGCAAACACAACTCATCTTCAAACAGTAATGTGGTTTAAAGATACTGCCGGTCATATGGACAATGTGGCCGATAATAATAATCATGGTTTTAAACAACGCTCACTTCTCACAGCGTTAAGTCAGTCCTTTGAATTACTGGGCTATATTCATGGTGATATTTTCAATCAGGAGAAATTTCTGTTGAGTGGTGTACAGTTGCGTATTAAGCTAATTCCAGTCAAACCCGTATTTTGTCTAATGGGCGAGACTGGAGCTGAGGAGAAAGTTGTAATTACAGATGCAACACTGTTTGTGAAAAAGGTTGATGTGTCGCCCACGGTGAAAATAGCACAAAATAAAGTATTACAAAATCCTAAATTTAGAGTAAAATATCCGATAAAAAAAGGTGCAGGTGAAGACAGAGACTTTACCGCGGGGCATTATGGACACCACTCTTCCAGATTTGTTTTCCGGCTTAGTGCCTAAACGTATTATTATTGGGTTTGTTACTAATACAGCTTTCAACGGGACTTATCCTACAAATCCTTTTAATTTTAAGCATTTTGATATGTCATTCTTTACATTGTATGTTGATTTAACTCCTGTTCCATCTAGACCGCTACAGCCAGATTTTGATAATAAGCTATATATACAAGCATTTTCTACGATATTTACAGGTTCTGGTATTTATTGTTCTAATCAAGGTAATGATATTTCACTTGCCGAATATCCTAATGGTTATACTCTACTGGTTTTTGATTTAACTCTCGATTCTAGCGCTAATGCAGCATTTCAAACTAAGCCCCAGCGACAGGGAAGTGTACGATTAGTAATTCATTTTAAGCAAGAACTGCCCTCTCTTGTAACCGCGGTTATTTACGGTGAATTCTCATCAGAACTAGAAATTGATTTCCAGAGAAAAATATATATTAATTAAAAGAAAATGTTAAATACCCTTGAACTTTATGACGCATTACAACAGAATTTGCCCAATGGTCATTTTATGGGTGTATATACTGCAGATCAACTACCTCCGTTTATTCATACTTTTCCTGCAGCTATTATTATAAATACTGATCCTAGTAATAAGCCCGGTGAACATTGGGTTGCTGCCTATATTTCTAATTCAGGGCACGATGAATAGTTTGATAGCTATTGCATTCCGCCATATATACCGTATTATATAAGGTTTTTAAAACGAAACTGTTTATTTTATACGTGGAATAATAGACGTATTCAAGATGATTTATCTCAATTCTGTGGACACTATTGTTTCCTCTATTTAGCATGTCGTGCATCTGGCTATTCACTACAGGCCTTCTTAAGTAAATTCTCAACCGGCAACGCTAATGTTAACGATATTATGCTTTATTCATTCATGAGAATGGTCCCTGGCGAGAGACAAAGTTCTCCGTAAACCTTGTGTATGTGTTGGCCCCTCGTGCGAGATTAACTTCGCCGTAAACCACGAGTGTGTGTGTGTGTGTGTGTGTGTGTGTGTGTGTGTGTGATTGATCGCGAGATAAATAGCCAGATGAGTTCAGTTAGCAGTATATATAAAACTTCAAATTTATGTTACAGTGTAGCCTGTGGTGGAACCCTTGTGTAATTTTTAATGTTTTTTGGAATAAAGTGACTGTATTTTTTTATGTATCAATTAAAAACTAATTTTACATGTACTCAAGAATACTTGATAAAACGTAACTTTCATGGTTACAATATAACATATTTCCAAGGTCACTATTGCCAGAACCAACTTTCTTAATGATGAGGAGGAGAAGAATGTTAAACACAGAGTATTAAGTTTCCTTTCTTGTTAGAAAACAGTCGATGTTACATCTTTGATATGCAGTTACTACATTTTGACTCGACTCAACTAGTCTATTAATTTCATTAAATTACCTAGGAACCGTTAGTCTAGCAAGTGTCATGAATAACGATAAATCCACGTTAAAGAATCAATGCCTATTGCTCGTAAGATTTCAAATACTTTTCTTCTGAGAATATGCTCTCTTCAAACATTGTTGATTTTTAATAAATTCCATATGCCGCAAGAGATTAGGAAAGTACATTATCGCATGAAGAGAGTTGTTAATATTTACATTATCTCTTATTGTATCCTTCATGACTCAAACTCACCACAAGTGTTTTCATTCATCCAGTAGCCAACATTATTATTGATGAAAACTATATGTATTCTGCGTGTGATTCTTTCAAGCCAACCCTATTTCGGAGCAGGATTTTTGGATTAATGTTATTTTCCATCTCAAGTAGCAGTGGTCGTAAGTCTTATATTTTCAGTTGTGTTACTGATTTACAGTATATGTTTCCATTTGGTAGTGTTTTCCTTATGCTGTCTCTTCATCCAGGATACTGTCTTTGACATACAAAACGCAGTGCATAATCCAACGGAACGATTTATGCAACAAGCTGAAGTAATTTTCTTGGCAGCTCTAGGATCATCGACATGTTACATTCATCTATTCAAGATAAGATATTTCCCGGGTTTGTTTCGAACATTTGAGAAAGTTGATAGACTTTTAGGTTTGTGTTATGACGAATATAAAAGTACTTTCTTAAAATGTTTATCGCTGACCGGTATGTTACTACTGGTTCTGATTTACAAAGTCCTCTCTCAAATGTCTTTGGAAGGCATTTTCTGTTGCCTAGAATACTATATTCTTTTCGTAAAGTTGTTTAAACTTATGATAAGTGAAATCCAATTCTCAGGACTATGTCTTGGTCAAACGCAGATTTTACTTCGTTCATAAGAAACTTTCATATGTTTTAAAGAATAAAGACATTTCACTTTGCAATTGTGGTATATGTCGTAGTACATTGAGAGAAACGAGTGTTGGAAGGAATGTGCCAAATATAGTATCTAAACTATATTTCCTTCGTGAGTGTTTTACATCCTTGTGTAACATGTCTGCTCAAATTAATTCTATGTACGGGTTACAAATGGTTTTCATATTTATTGCCTGTTTCTTTGGTATTGTTGTAAAATTGTTCGGTTTCATATTCGGTTTCCATGGTGAGGAATATTTCAAAGGATATAATTTCGTGTTTCTTTGTGATCAGATGGTTTTCCAATACATAGTGATCGTTACGTTCTTTGCTAGTGATATGCTGATGAAGCAGGTATGGAAATACTTTTAAGCTTTTTCTACTCATTTATGTGTATGTTTAGTGCAACACTTATATTAATTTTCAATACATAATAACAGACAAGAAGCAAATTAAAGACCTCCACAAACAATTGAACAAATAAGCATAGCAACGCAAAAAGTTAGAACATTGAAGTTATCAGAATCACAACACAAAAAGGTCAGGAAATCCAATGTAAACTTTTGGGCTAACTATAAATATCAAGAAATTGCTTAATGTGTTCACCTGAAGGTAACGAATGAAAAGGGGAACTTATTGAAAACTGCACAGAAAGCTAACTTGACGGTAGGGCTTCCGCAACTAATGTAACATTGATTCACTTACGTAAACCAATTAATTATTGCATAGATTTTTCGAAATAATTGGATCAAAAATTAAAATAACTTAATTCTTCTGGAGGAAAGGCTCTACCGTATAAACTATACTCCAAAATATTACAATTGAACTTCACGTCTGCGATTGTTACTATGTATTTCATTTTATCCTTAACGAGGTGGTTGAGTTGACATCTAAACTTATGCTCGTGTTCTCGTACGTCGGTGGTGGTGATTACTCGGTGGTAATGAATGATAAGGCTAAGATTGAACCAGCAGAGACATTTGTGATGGTAGAGGTTTAAGTATTATATAATATGCGTATATACTTGAAAACATAATATTGTGTAATAGACTTGTAATGTGAAATATGTGTAACAGAATTGCAATGCACTATTAAGTAAATGATTTTAAGTATTATAAATTAAATAAAAATTAAATTGGATATAAATAACCTTTGACATATGCGACATATACATGTGATATAGATGTGTTAAAAACTTGGTATTTTAAATTATAATTGGACAAAAAAAATTCATATTTCCAAAGACCGATTTAAACCAATGTGTCATATTTTGCAGCAAATAAAGGTTAGAAATGACTACCTAAAAGACACATTACTAATGAATCTTGTAAAACATAAAATGTATACCTGTAAGATAAAAATATGTTATGTAGAGAATTGTAGTAACAATCCCATATCTTTAACCTGCTAACCAATTTGTTCTTTTACATCGTTATATTTTATTTCCACAGGCAAAACAAACAGGCGTCATTCTGCATAAACATGCGTCTCGATGGTTGGACGCTGAAACAAAGGAAGAGGTAAAGAACACACTTTCACACAAATGTTTGTGATACTACTAGAGGTAGAATATATTTAACACATCACATGGCTTTGGAAAACATTGCAATATATTTTTCTTTCCTTTTCTTCGATCTCAAAATAGATGTAAATGTTTAGAATGTGTTTATGTGCAACTTGCATCTCTCTTCAAATTTCACTCATCCTGATTTTAACTACAATCATTGCTACGTTTTAATTGACCTATAGACCAATCTCATCGCACACTTCTACTAAGACATATGCGTTGCTTTGTAGTGCATCTATATAGTCCCCTATTAAATCCACATCCTCCGCGTGTACGAACAGTAGATTCAAACCATTCAATGATAGTCCCGTTTTGTTCCCTTTAATTTTTAAACCGCATTTTCTAACGGTAAATTAAACAGAAGTGATGATAAGGCCTTCTTTCAATCCGTTTCGACTCTTGAAACTACCTGACATATTATTACCTATCCGTACGCTGCTTATGGGGTGGCTGAGACACATCTTCACAAGTTGATCCATTTTTCGGAATTCCAAATCGTATCAGTATACTGTACAACTTTTCCCTTTTTATAAAATCATTTGCTTTCTTAAAATCAATAAATAACTGGTGAACCGTCCCTTTTTTTCTCCAAAATTGGTTTCAAGGCGAATATCCAGTCCAACGTGGATCTATTTCTTCTAAATTCACATTGGCGATCTTCTATTTTTTCATCTATGTATACACTTAGGCGTGCTAACAGATAATTATTTAATACTTTGTAACAGGTTGGAAGTTACGAGATTCCGCGGTAATTATTACAGCCCGATTTATTGTTTCTTTTTTAAATCGGAAATATTTTTTAGGTTTTTGATGCTTTTATTCCTTTGGGAGCTCATCCTTTCTCCATATAACTAACTAACTCTATGGCTTACGGAACTCGCAAGTTCATCGCCGCAGTAACAAACGTTCGCCATTGGATTCTATCCTGGGCAGTATCAAGCCAGTTTTCATCACGAACACCTACTTCTCGAAGATCTCTTCTAATATTGTCCTCCCAACAGCACTTATCAATTTATGTAGTTCCTTGATTAGTGCCGTTCCTATTGCTTTAATTAATTCGGCTGGAATATTGTCTATTCCTGGTGATTTGAAATTTTTCAATTTCTTTACATTTCGATCTCGATCTCGCTTGTTTCTGGAATCCACGGTTCTGAGGTATGGATTTCCAATTCCTCTGTGTGTTCCCCGTTGTGTACATTAACAAGTTTCTCGAGATAACTTCTCCACACGTCAACAATTTTAGTCGGATCCGCCTGAAGATCTCCACTTTCATTTATAATCATTCATAACCTCGACTGGTAACCTTTCCTTAACGAGTTTACCGCTTTGTATAGATCTTGTATGCCTTGCAGTTTTCCTCTCTTTCCTGAACCTTCTGCCTCAGATATTTTCGCTTTTTGTTTCAGAACCCTCGTGTGGCGTTTCGTTTCGCGTTACTGTAGTGGATGGTATTTGCTTAGCTTTTATTACTTAGCCATCGCTGCCTGGCTTCTTTTCGTATTTCGTGGAGCTACGGCATTCTTCATCAAATCATGATTTATGTTTCTGCTGTTTCTTCTCATGAACACATTCCTTTTAACTGTTTCACGAATTGCCTCCCATATCTTACTTATATCCGTTTCATTATTATTATCATCATTATTATTACCCGAGTCGGCTAAGATTTCCAACTTAGTTGAGAGTTCCAGTTGGAATCTGATTTTATGGTCTGATTATTTAATCGTTTAACTTCGAATTTCAGTTGTTTTGATCCCTTGTTCTCTCTGTTGGCGATGCATAACTTTTCCCTCACTTTTGTGATCACTAATTGGTGGTCGGTGTCCCATTCCGTTCCTCTGTACGACCTAACGTTCATTATGTTGGTGTTTCTTCATCTATCAACTAATACGTGGTCGATCTGGTTGAGAGTTTTGCCGTCCAGAGATACACATGTATATTATTTTCGCGTTCAAAGTACCTACTTTTACCAGTAGATTTTTCGAAATCGCGAAAGTTTTCAGTCTTTCTCCATTGTTGTTGGTCTTTTCGTGAAGACTGTATTTGCCTATAGTAGGTCTATATTTTTCTTCCCTCCCTAACTTTACGTTGAAATCACACAACACAACTTTCGAATTATACTTCGGTAATCGTTCAAACAGCCTTTCTAGCTCATCGTAGAATATGTCTTTGTAGTTTTCATTAGTCACCTCGGTCGGAGCATAGATATTCAATCAAACCATGTTGCGCCAACGAGTACGTATCGTAACGTAAGGTAGTCTTTTGTTTACGAATTCTATATTCAGAACCGCCTGAAGGATACTGTTCTTAATGAGGAATGCTGTTCCGAAATCGTGAGACTCTGTTCTCCCGTACTACAAAGCGTACTTGCCCTACAATGCTCTCTTGACCCTCTCACCGAATATCTTGTATCGCTAATATGTCTAGCTCGTACTTCTCGGTCTCGCTTACCGCTATCTGAAGAGCGCCCGTTTGGTATAACGTTCGTATGGTCCACATTCCTATTCTGAGGTCTTTCTTAAGCGTGTTCTTGGAGCCCCCTGAACAGTCCCCGTCCGGAGATCCGAATGAAGAACTAGTGTACCTCCGGAATATTTTACCCCATGAGAATCCATGAACCATCTCTTTCTTTAGGAAATATTAAATAAAGCAACATATGTAATTTAGCTTTAATGTAACTAAGAATATTGCATGTACTCATATTTATGTTCTTGTATAAAATAAGCTTTATATATTATGATTACTATATAGATTGCAGATAAACATGAATTTTTAATGTAAATTTAAAATATGTAAATATCCCTAACATAATTAAAATATCAATTTAATTCAATGGTAGATTCAATGCAATTTACAAATAGATTCTCATTATCACTACTGAGGTAAAGGAGCACATAGAACACCATTGACATTGAAGTAGCATTGTGTTAATGACAAGCGATATTTCCATCGTGATAATATAATGACAATAAATATTATCTCATTTACATGTGAACTAAAATAGCGGTTTAAAGAACTGGGAACTTAATTGAAGTTTTTCTTACAAAAACAACATTAGCCAATTCTGTAATTTGTCAGGAGAGCAAGAAAAGAAACCTTTCAGAATCCATAATTTTGGCTGCAATCTACAACATTTCTTATATAGTCCGTTCAACAATACCTGTATGAACAGTTTATATAAGAAATGTAGTTAATTTCGGTCAAAATTATAGATTTTGGAAGGTTTCTTGCTCTCCTAAAAATTCTTATTGTAAATTATTGATAGATGGAAAAATATATTTTAGACTTATTCTGCCGATTTTTACCTTTGCCTATGGCTAAGTGCTATCTGACTTTTCATATATATATGTCTTTAAGTTTCCACAGTTGCTATTTACAAATCTACATACTTGCGTTGATTTCCACCAAATTTTGCATACATGTTCCGTCGATCCTTGGACATGACAAAGGTACCTTAAGTCACTGGAAATATCCGTGTGGCCACCTAATTAAAAATACATTAATTTCATTATTAATAACAATGAAATAAATAAATTGTTTTCAATTTTAATTTAAGTAACAATGAAATAAATATTTCATTGTTTTTAAATACTGATCGTTGGAAACCAGAAATAATAATTTGATTACATGAGTCTTAATGAAAGTGTAATATGTAAGATATGGGTAACTACTACTACTACTAATAATAATAATAGCCGTAGTTCCTGTTATCGTTGTCGTAGCTGTAGTATTTGTTGTAGTAGTTGATCTTGCAGCTTACTTGTTGTAGGTGTAATAAAAGCTGTAGTAATAATAGTTTCAGATGTAGTAGCAGTCGTAGCACGTCTGTTACTGTTCCCAATAAGCCATTCACCCCGCTCCAACAGGCTGGTAAATCAGTTACTTATTAATCTTCGTGTTACGTGGCCAAGTATAACTGAGGCCATGCTGGTAAAACTGTGAGCTTTTTGAAGTTAAGAGATCTTGACTTTGTGCTGTATAAATATTTTGGGGCTCAGTGGCGAAATGTACCGGAATGGTGTTTCAGTCACGTCTTCAGCATTAATATCCATGTTGTCTCCAATACTGTATACTCCATACCACTTCTGTAAATCACGGCAGGTACACATAACCTAGCTTTGTGGTTAGCGCTAAACTTGTATGTGCAAACAGTCCATGTGACTGACCTGCACTCTAGCAGGAGATGGAGATGTCCAGCAATACAGTTTAGAGAAAGGCAGATGGCCGGTTTTGCAACTGCAGCTGATATTTAAAAGGTAAAATATGATACAATGAGGCCGCTTTTCACTTCAAAATTATTGCCAGGTTATGTGTAATGGTGGGTGATGAACAAATTCCGTTGCAGAAACAAAATTAGACAAAGTAACTATTTTTTGTTGGATGTTTCGTATTGTGAGTAAAGGTCCTTCTGTTGTTATTGCAGATCCAGTTATTCTCTATGCAGCTTTTGCATCAGCAACCGACGTTTACTGCTTGCGGATTGTTTCCATTGGATTTAACTCTACTTTATTCGGTACGTTATCTTCTTAAGCCTTCTAGTCATTATAGTATTTAATAGTAAGGCGATCACGTAAGGTAATAATTGGAGGTACTTACACCAAAATGGAACAAGTTAATTTTAGGAAAATGTTCCGTAGTGCGATCATTGTATTACGCAATAGTACTTTTATAATTCCAAACCACACTGTCAGTAATATTAATTGACCTGACTATAAACGTATTAACGTAATATACAAATTGACCTGTTTTGGTATTTTTTTTATAATTCTGGTTAAAACCGAACATACACAAGAGTCATTTAAAGCTAGTCCATTTTTGGAAGCACTTCAAGTAGTGAGACCACGCGGCCGTAGCTCAGTTGGTCAAAGTCCATTCGTGCAAGTGAAAAGAAAGGGAAGTGAGCTGGGAGTCTCGAGTTACTAAGCTATTTGTTTTGTTTTGTGTTTATTATAAAGTTCATAGAATCAATTCTTGTACAGTTATCCATGATAATTTAATATTTAGTACAAAGCAGCTTAATAGCACATAAAGAAGTCAAAATAAAGTGATTGATTAAAATGGCTAGCTAAACAGTTTACAGAAAAAACAAGGTGAAAATTGTCTATTATAGTTTACAGTTTGAGCGTACTTCGATTCTAGGTCATAATTTAATGCAATGAACGTTTCATTTGGAGAAAAACCAGCTATTTTTACTGGAGATTGATTTGTATTAGCGATGTGTTTACATGAAAATAATTACACAAATTTTGAAGGAAAGAAAAGTAGGGAAAGCCAATAGTCAATTGCAGCTTACAGTGAATGACAAAACTTACTATCTCCCTGTCTCTGTGGTGAATGATGAAAATGTGACCATCTCGGTTCATGTTTTATCCCATATATATTATAATTTATATCCGATATATTATTTCGTACCAATTGTCGAAGCTATTATCTAGCTATTATAACGCTTCATCAGAAGTACCTCAAGGCTCAAACTTGGGACCACTATTATTCCAATTATTTATTAATGATCTACCGTTGGAGATAAAGAATTCGAAATGCTTATTATTTGCAGATGATGTAAAATTATTCATCCAAGTAGTTGACGAACACAGTTCTAACAAACTTCCGGAAGATCTCAATAATTGTTATGGTTGGAGCATAACAAATAAGCTGTATTTTAACGTAAAAAAATGTAATATTATACCAGAAAACGTAACTCAACAGAATTTGAATATAAACTTAATAATAATAAAATAGGTAGGATTAACCAGGTAAGATATCTTGGAGTAATTTGAAAAGCAAATTGACTTTTGAAAATCATATTGAGAAACTTACTAATGAAGCTTACAAATTACTGGGGTTTGTAATTCGGAATACAAAGGACTTTAACGACATTAGGGTTCCTATAACACTTTACAATAGTATTGTAAGAAGTAAATTAGCGTATGCATCTCTGGTCTGGCCACCTTCCTCCAAAAACGTAATTGAAAAAATGGAGAAAGTTCAGAAAAAAGAATTTAAGGTACCTTTGTTACAGAAAATTTAAAACATCTTCATATAAAGAGAGAATCTCTTATGATAGCCTACTTTTAGATTTTCAATATGACTCCTAATCTAAAAGAAGAGAATTAGCGGAACACGTATTCCTTTATAAATTGGTAAATGGTAATATTGACTGCGGAGATCTGTTAGAAAAAATAAATTTCAATGTCGGCAGACTATCAGTACGTAAGAGACTACCGTTATACATACCGTTTTCTAATACATTGATACACATGAACTCCCCGATAGTCAGGATTTGTAAGAGACACAACAGTATGGTACAAAGAAATAGTAATATACATTTTGCATTGAAATTTACAGATTTTCTAAGTTTTATCAGACAAATGTTGTAACGCTTGCAAATTATTTTAATGTATGATTTGAATAGCAGAATATGTAATCTTCAGCTAAATCTACCATAAAAGTAATCTAAGATGCGTTCAAATTTATATATTATCTTTGATACGGAACGTTCTTGAAAATATTCTTCATAAGATAGCTCCGTTTTATTTCATGACACTGTAATGTCTTATACACAATTTTATCACAATTTTTATTCCTGTCAACACTGATTTCGTTCTTTTTTATACTTATCTTTAACATATTTAGTAACGTTTATAATCTTATTTGCTTACCTCTATAGTTTTCAGTAATATTGTTATATATTGTATTTGAATATCATGTTTAAAAATTGTACATCTTTGAACTCTGCAAAACCTACAATAACTGAAGATAGCTTTCAGTTACGGGTATGAGTTAATTAATTAATATCATTTAATATGGATTTTACACCGAATATATACATATTTTGAAATTACTTTAAGACAGGTAAATATATTTAATTAGATTATTGGAATAGAAACTATGTAATTTTATGTAAATCTATAACGCAAAATAATTTATCATTGTTCGAAATTTTTATATAATCTTTGTAAATGTTACCTTGTATATCTTCCTCACTCGTAACTCTGTTCTTCATCTTAATACAATACAATCATCATTTATTATTACCAATGTTACTTTTGTATTCCTTTTTATATTTTTCTTTCATATTTCTCTCTTATCTTAATGGTGAATTTTCTACCTTTAATTTCTTTTTTTTACCATTCTAGTTTTAAGTAATACCATGTTTAATAAAATGTATATGATTGTAACATGTGAAACCTTTAATAACCGGAAATGGCTCTCTGTTGCGGGTGTAAAGAAAATAAATAAATGAATAATGAAAATTAGATTTCAAATAAAATATCGGTAAATCCAGTAAGATTTACTATCTCCTCACTATCTTTGCTATTTTCTGAGCTATTTAATTCATTTAACAACGCCAAATATAGTTATTTGCTTGAAATTTAAAAAAGAATTTTCCTAGAGAATTTATAATATTACTAAAAATAGTAAATGAAAAAAGAACAATATTAAGATTTAAAAAAGCAGTAGCGCAGAGTTGTGCTCCCTTAGTAGAATGATTATCAATTGTAATGATGTCGTAAATGGGATTATTATACGAAAAAAATAGTGAGTGTTAACATAAAAAATATTTACAGAATGTGTCATATATAGATGATGTTACATACTTCACAAGTAAATAAAAAAAAAGTGAATATTAAACATGTCTTGGAATCCAAGCGAATGAACAAAAAGCGAAAATAGTAATGAATAAAAACGAGGAAGATTAATACAAAAACTTCTTCCAAACTGAAGAAATAAAACATATTTCAATAATACAAACAAAGATATTGAACAAACCATTAGTTTTAATGCTAGTAATAACCTTGAATACTATTTAAATCCAGAAAAGAACCGTTTTAAATCAATTTCTTCATTTGTACGATTTTGAATCACTATTTAATAAATACCCATATTTATTACAAGTATTGTCATTGCCTAATCAAATATGGGCTGCAGTGAATAAATATCTGGATTATTTCATGTAGCTTCGTCAAGATTTGAAAACAAACGGAAATATGTTGTGTTTGCCATATTTAAGAGGAGAAGGAGTGAATATGAAAACTTACAATTACGTGGTATGTATTTCATATTGCATAGAACTGTAAAAGCGATATGTGAGTATATGCAGTCAATTTCTTGCTGTTTATGAATGAGAGTATTAACAAGTATTGACATTACAATGACATTAAACATAGAAACATGAAAAAAATTAATGCCATACTTAGAAAATGTTTAGTAGATATTTAATACACATTAGCAATTACAGGGCCTATAGAAATTTACATGGTAGAGCAGTTATGCACCAGGCATTTTACTGAAAACGTTCATAACAATGCCCAAAACAAATTTAAACAATGATTGGTAAATAATATGAAAAATTTAGTAGAATCAAAATATGAAAAAAAATACAGCCTTTATATTTGATAAGTCTAGATCACAAATGAAATGTTACAGACAAATGGAATATTATAAAATATAGGGACTGTACAATCTAATCAATCTCAAAAATATAAAGTATTAGATAATATTGAACATCACATTATTGATCATGAAAGCAATAGAATGATATCGAATGTATTTTGACAATAATGGCCAGAATTATGCAACAAATGAAGGAAACTTTCAAAGTTAAAAATATTTGTCAAAGGCCAGATTTGGAAGTTTCCCCCAACTAAAAAGATATTTGTATTTTGGTTAGCTGCACAAAAATACAAAGTTACTAAAGGAGATAAATATTAATCCTATGAACAGTATCAGAATACTTCAATGATAAGATACTTTAAAATGACACGAGAAACAGGTATGAAGATTTATCCTGATAATTATAAAGCAATATATCGAAAGTAAAGTAATAAATATAAGTTAAAATAGTAATAATATTGCAACGAAATTATAAACATTTAGATAAATTAATATTTAGAAAAAATACTACAGTGTAAGCAATCAAAGTCCTGGGAACGATTCTAGGATTCTCATTAACCCTATCTCAGCCTGAACCTGATATGCCTAAAGTTATTAAAAACAAAATCAATTCAAATTCAATTCCAAGGTAATGGGCAATGTTTTATTTCTGTTTTACTTTAACAAAGAATGATTTACTAATAAACTGTTGTACATTTATATCTTTCACAGATAGCTGGTGCTGTTACCACGTACCTAGTTATTCTTATCCAGCTTCAGCCAGTTGTTCGGGGGAACAATCAGAAACCTCGCTAGGAAGCAAGTTTATCAATGTCACAGCAGAAACTAATTTCACTGGACTCACGATGGCAGATATTAGTATTTGAAGAAGTAAAGTTTAGCTGCAACATAATACATTTGTTTCTCAGAATATAATAACAGAGAAATATCGCTGTTTACAGATTGACATTATCTTTCAGATTCTAATCACTAACAGTGATAAAGGTCTTGAATTAGAAGATTTTGAAGTCGGCAAGAAAGTAGTAACTAAATGGTTCAATGTTACACTTGTATAAGAAACCTCACGCAATGTATTATGGCATTTTGGTAACACATTAACCATTATAATTGATTTAAAATACTATCTAATTTATAGTTAGTATAATAAAGAATGAAGAACTCAGTGTTAAATATCGTAGTTGTTTAGACATGTAAATGAATTTATACATGTTGTCGATTTCAGGGCCAAAAGGCTAATCACACATAATTTAAAACTTGTTCCATTGGTGGTATCTAAAGACTTTCATCATTGTATACCCTCTAGCAAAGAGTTTTGATTTGTGATGTTATGTCCTTGGATTAACAGAAATAAAATAAGTTTTCGTTATATAATACGGACAAGTCCATTCTTCTGTCATATTTAGAAAATGTTAATTACATTTTATGGCCTTGTAAGCGACTATAAGTATTTTATATGTCGGTTTCTCTTAAATGTCTTATTACATTCTCCTGCTACCTGAAAAGTTAATATTTTCCCTAGTATAAGTTTGTGAGAACATTGCATTAAGGAAACCATAATGTGAAGATACTATAATTATACGAAACGAAAATACGATTTTAAAAGAAACCCCTGAAAAATAACTTAAAACATACCATTATTGTGATCGAGTAGGTTAACATTTATAAACTACGCTTCCAAAACTATTTCAAAGGTGGACAATATGTTTTAGCGCAAAATGTATATCATTAACTTGTGAAGTGACAAGAGTTTTGTAATTTTTCATTGGTCACTAATATAACTTTAACAATCTTCAGTATTGTACTTAATATGTGAACTACATTCTCCTCTACCGAACTCAAAAAGATTCACAATGATAAAAATAGGAATGCTATCGAAAAATCCTAATTTGTATCTAAACCTTGATATAAGAATTAAAGTGTTCTTATACGTCTCAACCATGAAAGTAGAATGACCTTAACTCAAAAGGTCATTCTTTGAGAGAAATTGAGTTCAAGTTCTAACCAACCATACGATTCAATAATGCACATAAATATTTCCCGATCATCTTGCATGTTGATATTATAAAGTTAGATTTTTAACACACGTACGCAACACCAAGAGCTATACTGCAGTGCTAAAAGCAATATATTCAACAATAAGAAATTCACTACGAATGTGAGGTAGGCCGATAACTAATGAGCTTAGTCCTTTAACGTTCACAGAAATGTGTTGTTCGATCGCTGTTTCAAAATTTATGCGGCCCCGATTCGCGTTGGAAATTGTTTACGTGCAACCAACGTATTAACACTTAGCGTCTCTCATCTGATGTAAGAATCCATCTGCGAAATGGTGTTCGGGATAAAAGCATGATGGTTTTTGAGTTATCTCAACAAATTTCACTTCGCCTTGGAAACGTCTGCTGCATTACTTCATTGTAATTAATAAACTGCAGTGCTCATCATCGTCTGAGGAAAACATTCGGCCTTCAGAAATGAAACCTCACCGCCACGCTTTTCTTAATTGTGGAGCTGAAGTTAAAATCAAAGCAGCTCAGATTCCACAGTAATATGGTAGACTACAGGTGAAAGAGTAAGTTGCGTCCTACAGACAAGTGGCACGG
>JAGDQP010005071.1:20122-80738 GCA_022664845.1 Lepisma saccharinum | reverse complement strand
AAAAGCAGACCACTGCAATGAAAATTACGTCTGAACTCAATTCCGGCCTACAGAACCCGGTTTCATCAAAAACAGTGCGACGAAAACTTCATAAAATGAAAATTTATGGCAGGGCTGCTATCGCCAAACCTCTGGTCACAGCAGTAAATGCGAAGCGGCGTATCCAGTGGTGCAAGGACCACAAGGAGTGGACGCTTGATCAGTGGAAACACGTAATGTATTCCGATGAATCGACCTACACCTTGTTTCCAACAACCGGTCGTGTTTACGTATGGAGAACACCGTCGCAGGCCTATGATCCAGACTGTCTGCGCCCAACTGTAAAGCATGGGGGTGGTTCTGTTACAGTATGGGCAGTGATATCGTGGTTTTCTGCAGGTCCCATCATAGCCCTGCATGGAATGATGAATGCTAAGGCGTATGAGGCCATTTTGGGGGACCAGGTTCTACCCATGGCCTACACATTGTTACCGGATGGTGATGGCGCTGCAAAAACGGTGCAATCATGGTTTGAGGAGCATGACCAGGAGCTATCACACCTCCCCTGGGTCCCACAATCACCAGATCTGAACATCATTGAGCCATTGTGGTCTGTGTTAGAAAGGCGTGTTCGGTCTCATTACCCTCCACCATCATCCCTTAAGGAACTGGAGCATGTTTTGGAGGGAAAATGGTACAACATTCCACACACCACGATTCAGGAGCTGTATACGTCCATTCCGTCGGATCCAAGCTATTTTGGATGCAAAAGGAAGCCCCACACCATATATATATATGATGCATAGCCTATGCAAGGTAAGAATAAAAATTCGGATGAATACTATTCTAAAAACTGTAGATCCATTCATTGTAACTGCTTTTGGAACCTTTTAAAATACAAAAGTGATAGCCTACACAACCTTGACTATAACACTAAACAACAGAGGTGTGACTCTAGCAAAAGCTAATAATTGAACATCTGCATTTTAAGTAACGTAGTCAGCTATCACCGAATCAATCGGTCACCAGTAAAACTGCTGCAGTTGGTCGGTCGGAGGTCGTAGTGAAGGAATTATACACACGACAAATAAGACAAATATTAAAAGCAAAAAGATGGAAGGTCACATAGGAGAATTATATTTTCCAATTAGAAAAGATCCAAGCGATACAAAAAAAAAGTGTGGGTTTAGTTTTCCACTATGATAAAAGATTCGTCGCTTCGAAATGACACACACAAAGAAAAATAGATAATCAGGGTAAGTCTATTTATAACTGCAATACCTTTACATGCAAATTCGACGTAATACAAAAGAAGAAACTTATTAGAAATACGTACTGCCTACTATCTGGATCCTTCTCAGCTATCTTCTCCAGTGCGTTTATTTCTAGCTTGGCTGCCTCCCTGTACTTTTCAACATTTTTGATTATCTTTAAGGCCATTACGTGATCCCTGTAATGGAAAGACGTTCGTCAGTAAACGTTTAAATCCACAAACAGAAAAAGTTACTACCGCAAAACGTAAAACTAACGGCTCATTGTGTATGCAGAACAACTTCTTCATAAAATAAAAATAAAATACATAAATAAAAACCTTGGTATTCAGTTTAACGAAAATTTTGATTACTTATTTAAATCCACAGATCAAAGTTTTCAGCCAGTTTTACTGCTTTACACAAACTTTCACAATGTTAACATCTTTTCTAGACGTTGGTAAATTGTTTAGTTGGAAATGGGATAAATCAAATCAAAAGCAATTAAATCACGAAGACCTGGCAATAGTCACCGGAATCCTTCGTCGATTATCCCGGGCTTTCAGAGTTAAATTATGTTGTAACTAAGCCGATAAGTGTGATCGTTTTGTTGAATGAGTTCAGGTAAGTTTAAAACAATACACAAGTACCTTTCTTATGTATGTTGTAATTTTTATTGAAACTTTTAAACTGGAGTAATACGTGAGAAAATATTCGCAATATCTCTGTGCACTATTTTTAGCCAGTCAGAAGTCTGAGAACACTAAATAAATAGTCTACAAGGACAATGGTTTCAAAGAGTACTGTATCAGCCTTTGAGCATACGTATTTTCGATGTAAAGAATATTACAGGTCCAACCTTTTCTAACATTCCTCGCAAATTCATTTTATCAAAACATTTTGCAAATCTCTCTGTTGCTGATATGCGAACTTCCAATATTTTCTCCAGAAATAAAGTTAAGAAAAACGTATAATCCAAAAGATATTATGCAACTATTAGAATGCTTCAAATACATCTATAAAAATACTTAAAGAATTAACCGCATCGAATATACGAAACAATTTCGAAAAAAATCACATAAAAGTTAAAATTAAGAAAATTTTAGACGCCTACGTTTGAAATATTAAGGCACATTTGACAAAACGCTTCAGGACGTATCACATTATTTTCAACAAATTTATTCCGTTAAAGTCTGAGAAAATCAATTGAAAACTTCCCATGGTTTACCCTCTTGTTCTCTGCAGCAACAAATGCTTATTGTATTGACAGTCACTTGCCTATCTACCTGTAGGTTATTTCAATAGCATTCAAACTATTATTCAAATCTATATGTGAAAGGGGGGCTCATATATATTATTTGCCTGCTTTTACTGCTTCTCAAAACCTTAATCTTCCTAAGACTACACACGTTATGTTCATTACCAAAACATGAACTACTGTTAATGAATATTCAAAGCTCTGAAGGACAATAACTTATGCTGATCTAATGTACTTATCCAAGACTGTCGAAGACAAAACTAAAATTGACTTGCTAATCTCAAACTTTCGTGTTTCATCATATTCGCTCTCTCTTCACTCGTTTTGACTTACAAAACACTTGGGTTATCAAAACCAAACGGTCACTGTTCTAGACTTCTAAATTTTAATTCTATACCATGGAACATATTTTCACCACTGAGTGGATGTTAAAAATGGACTAGTGCTGAATGACATTACTGTCTAAATAAATACAAGATCAATAAAAGAATATGGAATGTCACACCTCGAATTACCTTTAAAACTTCCTTTTATTTGGAATAGTAATAATCTTCAACACACCATTTACGTTATTCACAAATTCTCATAGTAGTGCATACGATAAAGGAAAAGTACACTTAACCAATATTTCACTTCCACCCATCTCAGAATATTTGTTCTCTAACTTGCATTCACTGTGTTAACTGTCCGCAAAAAGAAGTAATTTAAATATTTGCACTTTAACACAAATTATCCCTTAAACGCCCATTGTTATGAATTTATTTGCGAGATGTTCTGCTAAACGTCTGGGCTTTACTCTTAAGCCATCATACATACACATCACACATACCGCTACTCCACAAGAGAGAGAAAAGATAGGAAAGTTAGAGAAAACTATCTGACTTGTCTAACATGTATCCTCCATAACGTGATGCAAAAAATATAAGTGAACAATCCTGACATACTTATGATTTATAACAATACTAAATAGAGTAAAAAAGTGAAATATTTGAGATTGGTGATTTCTGTGAATTAATTGCGCAATAAAAGGCTTTCTTATATACATGGTGTCCCAGTCACATACGCAAAAACTTCGGGATATGATTTGTCACACCAAAATAAGAATAAAATTTCCTATAAACATGGGTCCAACTTCGCTTCGTTTTGGAGATACAGTTTCCAACTTGGAGCCCAAAATCGACACCTACCAATGCGAAGAAAATGAATAATTTTCAATAAATCAGAAACGACGCATTGAATGGAAATTTGTTTCTATCAACATAGTGGATGTCAAGAGTGAAAGTACGATGTCACCGGGTTGTCAATGTTGCCAAACTTTAATATCGTTTATTTTTTTCAATTAGCACTACGTCAGTTTATTGGATATTTGGTATCCCTTAGTGATGGTGAACAACATACATAAAGCACATACCGCAGTGTTGAAAACTATGGATGAAATATCTGAGGAAAATACGTATTTTGTATAAAATCGCACAAGTCTGTCTGTCTGTCTCTTATCCATAGTTTGCAACATTGCGGTGTTTGCTCTACGGGTGTTGTTCACCATCACTAAGGGATACCAAATACCCAATAAACTGACGTAGTGCTAATTGAAAAAAATAAACGATACTAAAGGTTGGCAACATTGACAACCCGGTGAGTAGTGTTATTCTTTCTGACATGTACCGTGTTGTTAGAAATAAATTTCAGGAAATGGAATTTTCATTCAATGTATCGTCTCATTTATTGAGAATCTTTTTTTTTTTTCTCATTACAAGGTGTCGACTCTGGGCTTTAAGTTGGAAACGCTGTATCTTCAAAACGAAGGGAAATCGGCCTCGTGTTTATAGGCACTTTTATTCTTATTGCGGTGTGATAAATCATCTCCCGAAGTTTCTGCGTATATGCCTGGAACACCCTGCATATGTTTTTAGTCCCCATAATCTTCAAAGGGCCTTTTAAAAAGTTCTCCAGGTCTCCCGTAAGATGGACAGTCTCCAGAAATCAGATATGAGTTGTCCGATTGCAAAACTCGGGCTCCAAAATTTTAAAATGACATTTTGGGGATTCTCTATATCGTAAGCTTCAATATTAGATGATGATCAGAGTGAAAATTTCTTTATTTAGAGAAGACTCATTGCCTGGTAGGAACCATATAAATTTATCTTCTTCGTTTCTGGAAGTGTCCGATTGGACAAAACGAATTTCGCAACCGGACAACTCATCTGTAATTAAGTTCAGGATATGATGTTTTTTGTTTTTTCTAAGACCTTTCTGCTATATTGAAGGGAAACTTTATGGCGCAGGCTCAGAAATGTCAGGAATACAAGTAAAAGTATACAATTTCCATTTGCCATAAGATAACAGAGCTTCACTTTGAGTTACAACTTTAAATTGAGGGTATACATCATATGAGCATGCGCTCTATTACATATAGAGGGGCCCTTTTTAGGTGTTAACAGTTTCAAGTTATCCCTCCATGTAACTTCTTTATTTTCATGAATTTAGATCTTTTCTATCGAACTCTGAATAAGTTCTCATAAACTTTTAATGATTAATTTTCTTCATTTTATGCTTCAGCCGAGAACACGTGGATATATTCACATGTTACATTTCTTTTGAATCAAGTCACTCAGCCATTCACAATAAACGATTGCTGGAAGAATGGTGTACTAAAACAACCAACCATTCCGTACGTTTACAAACACCTGCTTCGCGTCAGTTTGACTACCAACTGTTAGCGCGGATTTTTCACGATATAATTTAATTTCAAGTGATCATATGTCTCGCTTTAAGAAGATACCGTCGTAACAATAGCATATCGTCGTAGGGAAAGTAATACTACGTACGTGTATGTTTTTACGACGGTGAACTTAGGATCGCGTTTTTCAGCACCGAATTCAAAATGTAGTAGGCTCGTCCCCAGCCCCTTTTGAAGAACTCTATGAGTATCAGTGTTGCAAACTACCTTTAGTTAATAGTTATCATCTAATTATTATTATGTAGCAGTAGTAGTGCTAATGCAAGTAACAGTACAAATAAAAATATTGGAAATCTCCAAATATCACAAGCTACTTATCATTACTACAGTAATAATAATAATGTCAATGCCCTAATATTCATTAATAGTACCACTAGTACTATTACTACAACTACTACTACTAATAAATAAGAAAAACTATTAACTAAAGATAGTTTGCAACACTGATGCTCAGTTCTCTAAAAGGTGCTGGGCACGAGCCTTCTACATTTTGAATTCGTTGCTGAAAAACGCGATGCTACGTTCACAGTCGTAGAAAAATGCACATACGTGGTATTGACTTTCCCTACGACGATATTTCAATTTGGAGGTGCTGGATAGTACTACAGTATTTTTGTTCCTTATGCAATAAGGATGTCTATGAGAGAAATGAACGTAAACTTTCGTACTTCTTGAAAAATAAATATATTAGTGTGTGAGAAAAATCTAACTGGTGTCAAGTGATTATTTTCAGTAATGTTCGTAGTGTATGTATACACTATACACGTAAGTTATCAACCCCTCTTCGCGAATTTCTAGTATTTATCACATACTTCTACAATTCTCAAAGCGAATTTTTCATCACAAAAGAAGAGATTACTTATATACTGCTATGGAGTAAGGGAAAGTAGTCCCCAACTGTATCAATCTTGAGTCATGGTGGATATAATAAACAATTGTCTGTCTGCCCACATATGCCATATGTAACTTAATGGTTTGGTTAGGTTAAATTGTATCCTCATAATGCAGGTTTACGCAGTCAGCTCAACACTTAGATATATAGATAATTTATCTAGATATAATCAATACTAGGGAATAAAGACCTTTCATCAGGTTAGACACACACTAAGGCAAAAATATTTCCCCCAATGACAAATCAATGAAACATATTTTCATCTAGTAGCATTTAATATCTGGTATACTCGTGTAAAATGAAATATAGCTTTACAAAAAGCGTATATAAAATCATCTCTATCAAAAAATACTTAGGTGTCTATTTAACGAGGATTTAAATTTGAATTCGGATTATGCCTCTCACATATAAATAAATTCATTCATTACTCATACGAGGTCGTTTAATTACTACGTCAGCACATTTTTAGTCATGTAGACCTCCTTCTGCCGCCTTAGTAAGCAAAATAAAGCAGCTGTACTATCCACCCAGCAAAACTAAACAAAGCTTGAACTTGAACTCCCTTGGATAACGTACCAACGTAATCTGGACAGCCCCTACGTGAATAATCCTCATTTTGTGCACTATATTACAATGTTAGGCACTTCCTATCAGCATTTTTTTTTTTAAATCAATACATCTTCCATTAGCAATGACTAAAAATAACAATGCATGTAACTATTTTTGCCCACTAGTGAATTACAGTGCATATATATCGTCACTTTAGAACCAGAAGGTAACTATATCCACTTTTGAGGAGAAAAAATACTACATTTGTAAAAAGACGACTTTAAAGTTTAAAGTTGCACATAAAATCAGCATTAGTTAATTTGCATCGTTGCAAAACATGCCACTGGAGACCATTTTTTGACAGTACTTTCTGGATTGAAGCGCCTCAATACAAGGTCTTTCTTTAACTGCAGTGTTAACTTCAATTTTCCACATTTGGACATAGTACCTTTTGGTTCTAAAGTGAAGATAAGTTTGAGGTCACGTGATTGACCTAGGGGTGGATTATGGAAAAAGGTCTTTACTTAATGATCAGTAACACGTTACTTACGTATGTAAATCCTTAACTTTGACAACCTTGCCAAATGTGCCTTCTCCTAAGGTGGCCAAAATTTTGTCTGAAAAAGAAATACAAAAGCACATTAGGTACAAATTATAATTAATTTCGCCTTATAGTATGTTGCTTCTCTGCCAATCCAAACCTTTTATAACAAATTTATTTTCTGCATATACTTTTTTAAACTAAAGAAAATACTTTCCAGCATTAAAAAGCAAATTATTTATTAATAATCAATTTTGCTTTCTCTGTAAACTGTCAATATTGATTGAGTAGCAAATCTGACTAAAATAAAAACTGAATATCAAACTATATCGATTTTGATTATTGTCAACATGCATTGCTTTCGAATTTGTGAATGAACTATTAAATTTAAATTTCTTTCACATTCAAATGAATGTAGATTTTGATTCTGCTGCATTACTAGTTACTAATTATTTTTTTTTCCTAAACTTACTTAATATTTTCTTTTTTTTTTTCTCATGCTAAATTCAAAGTTACTTTTCTCTTAGGAAAAACTATACTTGATACATTATCCTACACAATATTACTTGGAATAATTCTAGTTAATTGTATTTATCTTTAAAACTCTTCCCAATTAAGAGTGAAACTGCACAACCCAACAAAACCTACAATTACTTCCCTATACTAAAACTTTCACCCACCCAACCTCCTGGAAAAGAATGGTGCATTAATTGTCCCTTCAATCTTTTGAATAATAATAAAAAAAAAATCCCAACTAACAACACTTTGTAAAATATAAAAGATAGATAGATATATATGTATATAGCAAAAATTTATTATTAATGGGAAATAAAACTGTCACTAGAGGAAATCTAAATTACTACAAAGGTGTATTCACGAACATCGGTCTTGTAGCACGTCGCCATGGCGATATATCAGGTGCCCATCTTCGTCGTCTTCCACAGATGGTGCTCGAGAACTCTGCAAACGCCAACCAGCAGCACAATCGTCATCCAGGTCGCCATCACGGGCACCAATCGTTCAACCAATCAGGAAGGACCCCAAGGAGCCATGTGACGAGGTAAGTTCGTTGTTGCATCATGACGTGAGGAGATGTGCCATTGTCGTAGTTTTCATTGCCGCCAATTAACCGAGATGCAACCCAACAATAGACAAAGAGGGGAAAGGCAAATGGTTGCCATGTCAACAATTGTCAACAATGATTGCCATGGGAACAAAAAATTGTTACCATAGCAAAACAATACAGATGGAGGCAGTGGTAGTTGTGAGGAAATTGTTTATGTGCCTTTGTAAATTTTTGGAATCAAACATTACTAAATGAACAGAATTATGAGCTACCACCACAGCCTCACTAAATAATAAACAGTACAACAAAACCAATAACTTTTAATATTACTTTTCAGAAGAAATGTGTGTGCTGAACTGCAAAACTATTTAATATTGAAAATTTATTACTTGAATACAAAATGAAATTTTCTGAAGTTATTTAAAAATATATATATATTTTTTTATATGTTCAATCAATATCACTTATGTAATATAAGCTTCGTGTCTTACCAGTGCTTCTCTTCTGTAGGTCAACTTCATATACAACACGGGTACAGGGAACAGCATGCTGCATGGCACTTGCTGTTAGTGGCACCATTGGACTCGTTTAAACAATTACGTTTGCCCGGATCACTAAGTCCGTCTAATGCAGGATCAAAACAGGGATATGAACTATAACAAAGACACAACAGAACATGGATCCTGTTATGGATATATTATCATAAGCAGCATTAAAACAACCATGAAACTCGATGTTACATGCTTCTAATCTTCCTTTCAAAATGCCAAAGGTCACGATAAAAACTTATCATTAATATTCCACAATTAGACTACTGTTAAATTGCTAGTAAGTAGGCCTCTGACAAAACTCTTATATGCTCTGTATTAGACACAAGCGAAACAGCCCCGATTTCTTTATGTAAAACAAACTAAGCACCACAAAAACACAATGTGGTTACTTCAAACTTAAATTATTACAGATATACATGAATTAAATACGTCCACACCGCCAAAAGAAACATACGATATGTATGTATTCCTAAACTAAAATACATATTTCCCTGTTAAGTCTCTACCTATTTTGTTAGCGTTTATATGCTAAAAATAGTTATTTCGTGTATTTAATTATGAAGCAAACAGTCTCTTCAACGATAGATACGGAAGGAACAATTTAACGTGTTCCCATAAATTACGAAGTTCTAAATGACTAATTTCTGCACAATAATTGAGACGCTGAGTTACTGATATATGTAATAATAATAATAATAATTCAGGTGTATTTTTTGTATTTCGAAATCGGTTTCGACCATTGGATATTTCGTGTTTGATACAATGAATACAATTCCAGGTTCAGTTCATTTAACGCTAAAACTACTTTTCGTCTCATTATTGTTTTGTCAGTGACTAATATGGATAATGATCAGTACCTAAATACTTTACTGAAATCACATTTATGGGCTCTCCGACATTTATGGGCCCCATGTTTTAACTAATTTACTATCTATTCGTTACAGAAAGGTGCAGCTAGCTGTTATGGTGTGACTCCGTGAAAGCTTCTGTCAGGATGGTCAAAAGTGAGCAGTTTGAACAAACGACTTTGGCTAGTAGACCAAGGAGACTGGTTACTTCATCTTCGCGTTCCAATCTCACTGCTCCAAATCTTAAGCACACGGCAAATTCACATGCGCATAAGATAAAATTAATTGTATGGGCGGTTAACATTACTGTGGCTTACGCTTTTCCTGGCCACATGCCCAAGTGCGCAGTAGCTCGCTGTGAGCATAGTAATATTAACGGTAGTATGCATCAACCTTTAGTTGTTTCTATACCTGTCCGCAGGTTGTGCGCGCGCGTGTGTAGTTTATCTGAATCATTGACATGTTTTCTTGTCTGTTCTCACGGTCGAGTAGACAAAGGAAAGGCAGTGTTGGTCATAAAAGACGGAAATAAAATTACATTGTTGTAAAATATTAACACAGCAAAACAATTATGAAAAGAACTTGAAAATTCCACTTGAAGTACTAAGTGCAATTTTCCACAACTAAATTAATTAAAATTTCTAACTGATAACAGTTTACAGGTTTAAAAAGTAATTTTAAACTATTTATCAGCGTGACACCTACATTTGCTTTTAGGTACGGTTGGAAAGTCAATGCTACCGTGCTATGTACTAGCCTTTGCCTCTAGTGGATTGTACAGTGTACAATAAATGTTGAAATAGGTTGCAGAAATTCAGCTGCCCGAGGCAGCTTTACACTGCAGATTACTGTTTTTAACAAGTTGGTTTGAAGCCAATTGGCAAAACTCCTTTACTTTGAACAAGCAGCTGTTGTCACGTATCAATAACTGGTTAAGCAGGTGGACTAGATCTGTACTAAAACAGAAAACCCTGGAAACCTCAAAGCTATGAGGAGAACTGCGTCTATTTAGAAGACACCTACTTTCGAATGAGTGCCAATCAAAATAAAATATTTTAAAAAAGAAATGCGATTAAATTGTCTTCTCTATTTTGTAAATGAAGCAAGTACGAAGAACTTATCCATCTCCCATATAATTTAGAAATCGGGTATCGGAGAAATTACTTCGCTATGGAAAAGAAAGTTTCCGATGCTAATGTTTCCTAATGTTGGAAAAATATGTTTCAATGTTTCATTCATCTGCAATTAATGATAAGACTAGCCCCGTTTACCAAGCTCAGAGGCTAACTGAACAAAACAATTGAAACTGTTTCATTATGATACATCTAATCCTGCCTGCCTTCATTAACAGTATATGCTGAACAGCATGTTTCATGACTTCATAAATGTGGAGACTGATACTGGAAATTGGCAACGGAAATCCTCAAAGAGGTGTCTTTCGAAATTCAAAATAAAATGAACTAAGGTTCTACGATCGCGAGTTTGTGATGTGCCAACAAAAATCTACTTTCAGTTTTATTACACAGATATGATAACCTATACAGCTTGATATGGTGTAAACTGTATTGTGTATGAAATTATAGGTAGCGAGCGGCCGTAGTTCAGTTGCTAGAGCATTGGCTTCACATTCGGGGGAGGGGTGCTGGATATTAGAAACCGATCATCCTGACCTGTTCCTTCCTTGATCATACCAGGCAAATCTCACGATGGTACCTTCAACTTAGGGCCAAGGCCGACTCCTCACATCCCTTCCCCTATCCTATCACACCCTGAGTTATAGATGCCTAAAGTCATAAATTTAATCAATTATATACGTATTACGATTGTCACTGCACAGAAATCGTGTGCATGGCAACGGAAAGACGTGTTCTAACTCCCGTTAAACTCTCAAAAATTGAGCTGGAAATCAACAAGATGTGAGAATGAAGCCTTAATAAAAAAAAGAGCAAGCTGTAAAATATTTTCTAAAACATAATTCAAAATAAGGTAACATTATATAAAATGGAAAAGCGCTCGGCAAGTCCCACATTCGTCTGAGAAATGTCACAGTAAAATATCAGTTTTTTTTCTTACTATAAATAATTTATTCCAACAACGTTAAAATCTTGCAAAAATAACGTGCATGTGTTGTAAATTGTTTTGGTCTTCACCGCAATTCATGTTTACAAGATTTGATAACACGAAGAAAGCAGCAGAAATAATACTAAATCAAAGGTTGCATTTATTGCTACGGTGCTATTTCACTGTCGAGCTTGTTGATCATCTTCCTCAACGGGCAAGCTCATGTGTGTCAGTGCCTTTACACTGACGAGCTTGCTCGTCGAGGAATCTGATCAATAAGCTCGACAAAAATTGAGAAGACTAAATTTCCTCGACGCCTAATGGAAAACACAGTTGAGGATACTGAACAGCAAGCTCGTCAAGCAAACTGTTGAGCAAGACGATCAACGAGCTCGACAGTGTAATAGCGCCCTTACACTGATTTCTTGGTAGCAGTATTTTCCTTACCGTTATATCACGTATGTTCTCTTAGAAGGCTATAACATCGATTCGTATATTCTTTGAGAACGCCTATCTACCACGTTTCACTTATTCAATTAAAATCATGACTGTTCGCATATCAGGTCTCCCCCAACCCTTCGCCTGTTTGTGGAAAGTTTGTACCTTGCTTTCTTTGATCTGGCCATAAGATACCGGGAGAGAGAAAAATGGTCTTGGCCATATTACAATGTATTACTCCCGAATTCACCTAGGACAGTGCCGGCTCGACTTCATACGATTTCAATAAAGTTTCACTGAAAGTCGGTGAAACTGGACTAATTTTTCAAAATTACAGGCTGTTACCTCCTAATCCAACGATAAATTGTAATCGTTTTACACACATAAAATCTTTCAAAAATAATTTTATGAGAAGACTTCAGTCCGTCTCGGTACACTTGCTTCGTTCGTTGGATATCGGTATTGACTTAAGGTTCCTGCCCAGCATTCCACTGGAGTCACACTGAAATACCTACGGTGGCGGTCGTCAAGGACTACTGATTACGAGACACGCACAAAACCACTAAAAAATCTCTCTCATTGGTCATGGTGCATGTCAGACCTAAAACTGGTCACCGTGACAATTGGGTCAAGTTTTGGATCAGGTCACCGGGTACTACGCTTGGGGTGACTAGGAACGTTTTTTTTTTTAATCCCCAGTGCACAAAAATACGATATCTAAAAAAAAAATCCTAACAACAGTAACACCCCAATAACACGGAAACAGTCTAACATCCTCGGAAAGTCTAATCTGAAACGAGATCAGGTCAAAACGGGTTACCTGGTCAAGATTCTATCATCGGATCGCCGGCATCCAGTAAGTTTGGTTATTTGGGTGAATTCCGGGTCACTGAGTCAGTTCGGTCGAGTCACCAAAAGTGATCAGGTTTCAGTTCTGGTGCATGAAGAAAATTTTCCTAGAGGCCCTCGGCACCTTCTCACTCACTGAATTAATTCAGGAAAAGGACAATATCCATACGACTAGGGTTCAATCTATTGCCTGTAGCGTTCAGCTACTTTGAACCTTTTCAAGGTTTGAGCTTGTATGGAGCCATCGCGATTAGAGATATTCAAGATATGGTTGTAACTCACCAACGGTCGATTTTGTGCTGTTTAGATTATGTACAGCCTGTTCAGAGTTTAACCCCTCACTTCAAAGAACTAGTATCAACTCAATTCTAACAAAATCCTCACGGCTGAATCCCATAATTTGGGCTTGAACATCGTCTCAAAAATGTTGTACTGATAGGGAGCTAAAGTTAATGATGCAATTAGATAATGGAAATGTACATTCTCGATCGAAGTCAGGTCCCATTCACGTGTTTCTAAGCCAATATTCTCCTTCGGGAAAATAGGAAAAACGTCTCTCGTCTGAATTCAGCACAAGTACTGGCTAGAACAAAGGCCAATTTTCCATATTCAAGCAAAGTCACTTCATTTATCGATTCTACACGTGAATCACCATTTCTATAATTAACACTGTCCTTTCTTCCCACTTCATGGCGTTGTGACCTCCAAGCAAATCCTGAATTAGAAACAAAAATACCTCACGACAAACAACTATGAAAGTTTTAAATAGCTGAGATTTCTTACGAAGAAGCAGATCAGAAAACCGTCACTCTGAACGATATCAGTACAATTATTTCTAAATTTGAACTTACAAATAAGGGACAGAAGTTACCACGAAAAGTAAGTAACAAATTCTGCGAATGAAATTATTCAAATTAATCTGGCAACTTAAAACGAAAATATTCCTTCTACAACCACTCCAGAAGTCGAACTGTCTTTAAAAGTCTCCTTCAAAAAGGAAAAAGGGGAGTTGAGGATCAAAAAGAAAGAAATCCTATCCTACTCCATTACTGAATTATTTCAAATGCTAAAATTACACTAAAATGCATGCATGCAACAAGGAGTGAAAAACAAGCACCTTCCTACGTATCTAAATATCATTAATCCCTTTTAGGCTTACAACATGCATTGACATGCACTCCAAGTTGAATTTTCCTTCAATTCTACTCACAGTACTATTAACGTTAAGGGAAATATCACTTTCTACTTGTTGATTCACAATAGTTTTGGATGAACTAGAAGAAGAAGGATGTCCGTACTTATGTTGGTATTTTCGCGTTGCGCTGGCCGAACTGTATATGTCATCTATAATTGAATATTTCATTATTAGATTTTCTATCTCTTTCCTCTTCGTTTCTCTTTCCGCTGGATTATTATTATCGTCCTGCTTTACACGGGGTTCGGAATCCTCTGCTGGTCTCAATTCCAGGGGACGGAGTTTAGCTCTCGAAGATGCTGTATTAGAAGACAACACATGTCGAGAAACAAGACGATCACCTTGTTCACTGTTTCTCATTCGAGCAGCACGGCCAGGATGACGGGGAAGACGATTTACATTTTCATTCTTCGCGGGTTGGTCTTCAGTTCTTTCTTCCGGTGCTCCCTTATCAGGTAAATGGGCCGACTTGTGACGTGTCGATCGAATGTAGTTGGTATTCCCAGTAGCAGTTGTGAAACGAGGTTTATATTCGGCTCCGTATTTCGTACGATATGGTGTCTTTTCCCTGAACTGTTTTCCTTCTTCTTTCTTTTCATTCATGTTCCTCATAATACTAACATACGGGTAGGCCTTCTCCGCAAGAACTACACTAGTTGCACTTTTAGCTAATGCGTGCGTCGGTCCTGTACTGCGTTCTTCTCTTGTGCTGTCTTGATAATGCGAGTACTTTGAATATTTCTCAAGATATGCTGCGTATTTTTCTTCCAGGAGCGCTCTCTCGCGAGCGCGTTCCGATTTAGCAGAACTTGTAGTGGTGCTTCCAAAGTCGGTCATAATGTTAGGCTTAGGTGGTGCTATTGTGAACTTGGTAGAAGAATCAACAGCTGGGGTGGCTGATGGACCACGGACGCGGGTGGTAAGACGATGGATGAGACTCGTGCAGGTCCGGACAACGTCGGAATCTGCTAGTAGTTGCGTCATGCTGCTCGTCGCAGACCGCGTATACTGACGCCGCGGCCGCGACGCCGCCATTGTTTTTCTCTCAATCACAATTCAACACTCACGAAGCACTCTCTCTCAAATGATATGAAACGAGTAAGTAACTTCTAAGTTGTGACCACTGGTACTTCTTGTCGCCTTCTGGCCTGGGGACACCGCAAGTTGAGGTGAGAATACACGACTTCTGGGGACCTGGATTCCTACGTTGCCATGGCCCCCTACCTTTATTCCCATCTTATTAGATAGTAATGCTATGACTTTTCCTCAAATAACTTCCCCTTCTCCTCCAGCACCACGACTCAAGAACAGCGATTTTCAGAAGAAACGCTGAGTTTGTGTCTACAAACATAACTGGAAAGAAATAATAATCGAAACATGGCAACATCGCACGGCGGGATGCACCTAAAGATACCATGGTAAGCAGGGGCTGGGAAGGCGCACTCACACTCTTTCCTCTGCCAAATATGTCGCTAAAAATAACAAGCTGAGCTGAGAAAAAGGCTTGCCAGAACTGGGGAATGCAACTCCTACCCACTTCATATAGTTCCGGTCAAAACACCTTATACTGTTCCTTTTTCTTTCTTTCTTCAATGGGAAACCGAATTTCGTGGTTGGGTCACCTGCTTCTTTGTGACATGTGATTATGGTCAACCAATTTCAATTTATGGTCAATATGGGCTTGGAGAGAAGGCGTCATACGTGAGTGCGAGCGCTACAATGGATTCTTCACATTTAACGTGGGAGAATCTTCATTTTCCACCTACATGGCCCACCTTCAGACTACTATGGCCTAAGCGTGCCACATGTCAGTGAAATGAAGTTTCTCGGCGAGCACTCCTTTCGAGGCAGAGAAGAGGAAGTGCGGCCACGGCTTTCCTAAAGGTACTGCTACTCGCCTGCTAAGACCGATGTGAATACCTCAATACAGCAAGGCGAGCTGCAGGATTCAAACCTATACGCTTCTCCAATACCGAACCGAAGTCCAACTAGTGGACCATGGGGGTTAATTATTTTAAAACCCTTTCACAGCTACAAATAAGGGACAAAAAAAGCAACCATATTTAAATTTTCACGCGAATATACTGCAACCATTTATAAAGGAAACGAGTACGTTATATATTTCTCTTCCGACTTCGATTATGTAAATATCAACTACCTTCACAGATGAGTATCTGAAAGCAAGTCTTTTAAAATCGTTAAAAAAAAGTATCGTCGATTCAAATAATAAGACTCGTAAGATTTATGTGTTAATTCTACAACCCTGCGAGTTAATACAAGATACTAAGAGTATACAATTTTATCCTCAGAATTTAGTTGTATCGGTGTCATTTCGGATCAGTCATAAGCAACAAACCAAACACTAACCGACAAAGCTGGGCTTAAGATACAGTTGGCCAAAGTACGCTACTCTGGTAATCAACTACTGTAGTCCCATCTGTATTAACGTTTTGTCCTTAATCTCGGTTTCTAAAGAAAGGTACATGTTTCATAAATTGCTGGTCTAGACTTTTTGAAAAACAATATCTTTAATTACTTGATGCAGTGCAGTGTGTTTATGAACTACACCGACAAACTTCTGGAGGTGATTCCTGACATCAAAACAAGACAAAAGTTCCTCTGACAAATTTTCGAAATGTCCATACTTTCGGAGCTACAGGCTGCCGAAAGTATAAAAAAATAACTTCAGAGCTTCATATTTCAAACAGCACCTTCAACAGAGTTGATACGGTATGGTACTGTCAAGACTTTAAATCTACTGTTTGAAAATGCATATTTCAAAATTCCACAATGGGCCGCAAGGGATTCACCAAAGGAAGTAGGGATTCCGGCATATTTCTGAAGTAAAAGTAGGTCGAAATGAGCATGATCTATACAACTTCCTTTGTGAGTTAAGATGACATACGTTACCAACAGCATCCAATCGGAAAATGATATTCAATCTTTGATAAGAAATAAATGAAAAGTTCGATGAAATTATGCAATTCTCACTCCTGCTCGTTATGCAACCACGCATTTTTAAACGTCTGTCGGTATGTGGAATCTACTTGAGGTATCGACTTGGCGCAAACGAATTATTGTTTCCAGGTGGAAAGCCGCCGTCCCATTCATGCTCATTTCGACCCATGTTTACTTCTGAGAATTTCGGGGAATCCCTTGCGCGCCCACTGCGGAATTTTGAAATATGCATTTTTGGATATCGTAGAAACTAAGTCTTTGACGGTACCATGCCGCATCAGCACTACTGTTCGTGGTGTTAGAAATATGAAGCTCTAATCCCATGCTTTCGGCATACTATAGCTCCGAAACTATGCACATTTCGAAAATCTGTCGGAGGAACTTTCATCTTGTTTTGAAGTCAGGAATCACCTTCAGCAGTTTGTCGGTCTAGTTCATAAACACCTGTATAAGCCAGTTATACTGTCCTGGAATATCATCATCTGCAATTATGACTTCCGAGAAATATGGAGACGAAGTGGCCAGATCCTAGGGCTGTCAAAAATATCGAGATATCGAAATCGGTATCGATATACTGAACAATATAGGAATATTGAAATATAGAATTTTTCTGAACTTCTTAAAAAATGAATACTAATAACTTACATAGAGAAAGTAACATGAGAGCTGAAACCCCGAGATGCCGTAGCTCAGTGGTAGAGCGTTGACGTAGCATTCGGGAAGTCGTGGGTTCAATCCCAGCGGCCGAACATCCTGACAGGTTGTTCCAGTCACACCAAACAAATGGATGGTGCCTTCAATAGGTGCTGGCCGACACCTTCCCCAAATCCATTCCCCTCCCCTATAACGGCATGAACCTTAGATGCCTAAATGTCATAAATAAAATTCAATTCAAAAGCAGAGCTGAAACTAGGTCAGTTTTGGTCTGACCCGGAATAGGTGATCCGGTCTTAAACTTGACCTGGTCTGACAACTTGAGCTCCAGTTTCGTGTGTTCGTAACATCATCTGTCCCGGTCACACCTCAATCGCAAGGAAATAATCAAATGCTCTACTTTGTCTTCCGTGTGACAAGACCTAAATCGGGTCACCGGGTCCCAAGCATAGACATGGTCCAAAACTTGACGTACTGTACTATAAGCACACTCATTCTAGTGTTGATTGGAGAGCCAAAATTTAACGTCAAACTCTCTGAACACTTAGGACCGATTGCAAAGACGGAGTTTAGACTTAGTCTAAGTTAGGCTTAAGTTGAAACATCAATTTCGAATTGAATTTGAATGTTATCTATTGCCTTTAGGCATCTAAGGCTCAGGCCGGGATAGTGGAGGGGAAAAGATTTGGGAAGGTGTCGCCCAGGGTCTTTGTTGAAGGTGCTATCCCGGTAGTTGCCTGGTGACTGAGGGAAAACCCTGGTAAAACCTGTCTGGATGGTCGGCCGCTGGGATCGAACCCACGACCTCCTACATGCAACGCCAAAGCTCTACCACTGAACTACGGCGGCTCGGTATTAATTTGGAATGCAAAACTGGAACCATTACGCCTACGTCTTTGCAATCGGGTGTTAGTGTTAATTTATAAGCAATGCATTTGAATTTATTTTATGGCCTTTAGGCAAATTTGGCTCAGACCAGCTGAATGAATGAATAGGAAAATTGATGGAATTAAGAATGGAAGTAGAAGGAAACGGGACAATCCCGAGAGAACCCACGCACATGGTATTTATCCAGAACAAAACAAACATGACACGAGCCGGGATCCAACCGGGGATCCCATGCACCGGAAGTGAGCGCTCTACCTCTGAGCCACCTCGGTCCCTTATAAGCTGTTAGATTCAGTGGGGTGTTTCAGCCCTTGCATCAACAGGAAACAATTTCTCAAAGTCTGGCGTATCTCCGTCTATATTACCCCTTTTTTCGTGATTAGTAACTTTCTTTCCCTTTTTCCTTGGGATATTTACATTAAATACTCAAAAGATCCCTGTAAGAAAATGGAATGCTTTGTCATGCATAAAATGTACATTCTAAGTTATTCGCATTCTAACATCTTATTTAACAATCGCCTAGCAATGCTAAATTTGCTCCGATAAACACCAATGGGGCGGGGGGTCAGCTTCCGACTCCAAACCTCTGATCATTGTAATTAGCCTTACAAATAAGAAACCAGGTAAGGTATGTGTAATTGAATATCTTAGAAGGATATAGGTCAAAAAAGGGACACAGAGGCTCGCCCTCCCTCAAGAAAATGGTTTATTTTTTGTAGCATTATTTGAACAATTTATGGGAAAAAAATCGTTTTGTTTCCGAACCGACCTAATTTATCTACCAGTGATGAATTTAGAGGGGGACGCAGAGGGAACCCGCCCCATTGAGGGAAAAACGCTTTGTTTTACAGCATTATTTCAACAACTATATATATTTGAGGTCAAATACTCAAATTTATAGTAAACATTCAAGTAGCGGAAAAATAACCCTAGTCTATAACACTAACCTCCCCCCCCCCCCCCCTGCTCATGAAAATCCTGGATTTGCCACTGTTCTTTTTTCTATAATAACGATTGATAAAAAGTATTACTATAATTTACATTACATGGATGTAGAATTTATACTAGAATGTGCCTCGTTAAATTCATTAAATTAGTTATTTGCGAAAGAATTATTACACATAATTTGTTTACTTCAGGAAATTCAGTACATTTTTTGCAGATAACACTTTGACACTTCCTAATGGCAATATCGTCTTCCTTGGCCGTGTGTCTGGAGATGATGTACTTGTAACATAAGGACTAGTGCAAATAAAAGAAGAAAATGACAATATTTTATGTAAAATTTAACGGTATTATCTTCTGAAATATGTTACAATCTCGACAGACTTCTTACATAAAAGCACAGGAACATTTATTAAATACAGCTCGTCTACCATCTTCTGCAAATTTGAATAAACCACAACAAAATAAATCACGCGTTTACGGAGAAAGGAATGTATATGCTACGGAAGTCATGGGCATGCAATAAAAACTATATGTATTGCCCTCCTATTTGGTGGGGAGTGAAGTTTTTATGGGGTTATGTCCGGAAAGGATATAGTTTAAATGTCACCAAGTTTCAAGTCATAACTCAAAAAATTACAGAAGTTATTAACAAATAACCAGGCTGAAGTCAGTCCCTGTCCCCCCCCCCCTTCCCTCATTGGTATGTGACTGTTAACATGCCAACTCTCCACAAAATTGATGAAAGATAATATTCTCCACTTCTAACGTAATAGCAGACACTACGCAACAGGTTCCAGGCGGGAGTGTCTGGACATCTATTTTGAAGCACATCACTGATTAGGTTAACAGGTTTGCATTTATTAGGTTGAAATTAATACACACTTAAAACAAGTTTTGTTAAGTTTTACTATCTTCAAATGGCTGCATCAGACCTATTCAAAGCTTCAAAAATGTTAGAATTTTATTTTTCCACGGTCAAGTGTTTGAATTTTATTTATGGCCTTTAGGTATCTAAGGCTCAGGTCAGATAGAGGAGGGGGAAAGGATTCGGGAAGATGTCGGCCAGGGCCTATGTTGAAGGTGCTATCCCGGCATTTGCCTCATGTGACAGGAAAAACTTTAGTCAGGATGGTCGGTCACTGGAGTCGAACGCACGACCTCCTGAATGCTACGCCAACGCTCTACCACTGAACTACAGCGGCTCGGTACCGGTCAAGAGTTAAAAGGTCGCTTGGTAATGACCAGGTGGAAACAGGATAATGTAAAAGGTGCAGAGGAAAACAAATAATCGGCAGCACCTTTTCGTCTCCTCTAACCCCGCTCTCCATCATCATCATCATCAATACCAACTGCATTCACTCATGTTCCTAACCTTTGTCCTGTGAAGTGGTTGTTCGGTCACTACGCAATAAACATTGCGTTGTTAAAAGGAAAGAACAAAAACATGTACTCCCCCTCTTAAGCATGCAAGAATATAAAGAAATGAAACAAACTCCTTTCCCAGATTAATTTGCTTCGAGAAAAATTAAAGGACGTTGCAAAAATGTTATCAACTCCCTTTGCACAAGTAAACAATAACAATCAAATACACAACTATCTTTATATTTTTTTTTTCGTGTTTCTGATAAATTTAATTAAATTGGATTTATTTATGGCCTTTTGTCATTTTTGGCTCAGGCCGGGATGAGGTAGGCAGAGGACGGGGAACCTGTTGGCCAGGGTCTTTCGTAATTTACCATCCCGGCATCGCAGTTTCATATGCATTGTAATAACGAAGTCGGAATGCTGGGTCTGTGAATCTGCGACAGAAATCACATGAATCCATTGGACCGGATATCCGAAACCCGAAAGTTCCGGATCCGGATCCAGGTTTCGGGTCTAAGGTTTCTTTTGGATCCGGATCTGGCCATCCCTACTCAAACAGTTTTTGCAATACATCAAAATGTTGCTGAAATGCATTTTCGCAATTGGTTTCTACCTCATCAAAACTGCCGCTGCGTTATTCTTTGTTAATTGACTCAACGTGAAGTCGGCGAAGCTGCAGTAACTGTGTGTTCTTTATCAGGAAAGGCCAAAACAACCTGATTGGAGCGGGCCGCGGTGGCTCAGCTCACCACTGGTGCTTGAGTTCGTCGGTTCAAACCCTGCTCGTGCCATATGGGTTTTGTTGGCAAATAAAGTGTGTGTGGGTTCTCTCGTTTCCTTCCACTTTGTTCATTCCATCATTTCTCCCATCTTCATCTATCTCGCCTGCGTCAAAGTTGCTTAAAAACCTTAAAATAAATTCAAATTCAATGCTTAGAAATCAACACTAACACCCGATTGCAAAGAGTGGACGTAGGTTAGACCATGGTTTTAAGATAAACTTGTGCATTCCCAATTGATGTTTAAGCCTAAGCCATCTTTGACTAAGAATAAACTCCGTCTTTGTAATCGGTCGTAAGTGTTCAGAAAATTGTTTGACGTTATATTTTGGCTCTCCAATCAACACGAATGATATGTGCTTAAAGGACAAAGCAGAACTGTAACGGGTCAAGTTTTGCACAGGGTCTATGTTTGTGACCCGATTTCGGTCTCGTCACCAGGAGGACAAAATAGAGCATTTAATTATTTCCTTGCGTTGAACAGTTTCTTTCAGGGGCGACCGGGACCGGAAAGCACCCCAGAGCACAAAAAATATGAAACTGGAGTTCCATTAAGTTCTCAGACCGGGTCAATCGGATGGGTAAGGCCGAATCACCAAACACCTGGTTTCAGCTCTGCCATGCTACTTCCTCTATGTATTAGTATCAATTTCTTGCAGAATTTCAAAATAATTCGGTATTTCAATACAGCGATATCGTTCACCGAGCCGCCGTAGAGCTCAGTGGTAGAGCGTGGGTTCGATCCCAGCGGTCGACCATCCCGACTGAGTTTTGCAGGGTTTTCCAGTCACACCAGGCAAATGCCGGGATTGCACCTTCAATATAGGCCCTGGCCACCACCTTCCCGAATCCTTTCCCCGTCCCTATCCCGATCTGAGCCTTAGATCCCTAAGGACCACAAATAAAATTCAAATTCAGATGAAACTGATATCGTTCAGTTTATTTTATTACTACTGTTCGGTATATCAGTATATTCGGTATATCGATAATTGTCGGTATCCAAAACATACCGAAAGTCGGTATTAAAATCTCAATACCGAACACCCCTACCAGATCCTGCACTGCAGATACCAAACAGGTATTCGCCTGGTGAAAGACCGAAAAAGCAGATAAAATCAATCTTCTCCCGTACAACGCAAAATTATTCACGAAATTAATTAGTAGGCAGCTAATGTAATGAGAATATTTACACTATATTTAATAACAATCATTTATACAAATTTGTTGACCACAATCTGTAATAGAAAACACTTCATCTGGAGTAATATTAGTTCCTTGACGTAAATCATTTTTAAAAAAATGACGCATCTTGGCATTTCAACTCGCACCCTGCTAAATTTAGTTTTGCTTTCAAGTGCCAAATGATTCAGTCTTGTATTTTATACGTAGAAGCTACGCATCTGTGACAGTGAAAGGAAAATTCCACACTGAATATGGGATCTACATCGTTATTTATGTTAACTACTAAATTCGAGTCTGGTAGTTGTTGTACACTTTACATTCTATCGGCTGAAGAGGCATTTACCGACTTAAACCAGTCCCAATGATCAGTCCTGTAGTTTTCGCGTTTTAAAATGGAAAATTTCCCTACACCACTTCAGAAATTCGCATTTGTCCCATGGAAATATCACTAGCAATATACTAAAAAGTAAAATTTTAAAATCTCTATAAATAACAAAGGTATGTCTCCTTGTTATCATATCAGAAATAAACTATTCCACCAAAGCTGATTGTTCTTGATATGAATGTAGAACTTCTGTTTAGTAAGTTTAGTACTTCCACTTTCGAAATATTTGAGATAACTGCTTGGATGTGTGCGCATTATCCACCGAAAATTATCAAGATCAAAGGGGGATATTTATGCAACCCACATCACTATATTATTTTCTGAACAATGTATTTATGACCTTTTGGCATCTTTAGCTCAGGCTAGGATAAGGCAGGGAAAAGGATGCGGGCGGTATCAGCCAGGACGTTAGTTAAGGTACAATACCGACGACATTTGCCTAATAAAACGGTCATATGGATATCGGTCACAATAGTCGGCCGCGGGGTTCGAACCCACGTTCCTACCTACTGCTGACCAGAAGCCCGCGACGTTATCGTCTGATCCTGTGGGCGTCCTGGTAAACTGATCGCAGTTATCTGTTGAAGAAAACAAATATTACTACTGTTGAACGTTTTTAGTTTTATTGATTGTGAAAAACGCAGGACTCTACGTGTATGAGGGATGACGTTCCTCAAGCAAGCACTTCCTGGGAAAGCCAATCGCAGACCAGGATCCTAGTTTAGGTACCACACCCGGATTCACTTGGTGAAACAGTCTTGTAAAGGATTATCGGCAGTAGTAGTACTGAGATACTTTATAGTACAAAAGCTTAACAGCCAGGGTTTTTTTTTACTCTCAACTAATGAGTTCTATAATCGATGAGCCCAAACATTTTTTCTTCTGCACCACACCTATCTGGATTTAAAAACATCAACATCACGATAAAGTGATTTATTGCAGGGATAAGGAAGAAAAACTATCTACGAAAACAATCTTAAAAATCAAGTACACCTGCCATCCACCCAGACATTTTCCTCATCCATTCCAGGCAAGTAGTACCTAGACAGTACCTTCAAAACATGCTCTGGTCGACTTCTTTCCAACATCCTCTTTTATCCTATGCCGGTCTGAGTCGGTTGCCTAGATGCCGTAAATTCAATTCAATTCTAAACCGAGTGCCGACAAGCACAAGCCGTGAGCGTTTCATGTTCAGGTGCACAAAGTGCTTAGATATCGGAAGCTCCTGTTAAAGAAAAAATATCGTTCACACTACCTCGTAGATCCTCAATCGTCATCTACGATTCAGATTTGGTTAACTCATAGGTTTAGATTCGACTGATAATTGACGATTTCATTATGAGAATTGAAGCCATCCAGATATGTAAACAGTCCAACAGAATAGAATTCCTTTGATATTAAAAACCACCATGTACACTAACGTAAATACTTTTAGGCGTGAAAGTAACTGTCAAATATGAAAACAAAAATGATCGGCAGGATAAGGATAATTCTATAGTGAAAGAAAAAAGAAGAAAAAAAAAAGGGTATTTCGTTTTACTATACAGCCGAGTTTGAAAATTTAAATAACTGCGTGTACGATCTATATTTTTCCAAAGAAGGATGTAAAGTCTTCCCATAAGAGTTGAACAGAAACCTACATAGCTAAAATCATGTGTGTGTGATTTTGCAAAATCTTTCGTTAGCTTATATTTGAGCCAGACAGCAATGACCTAAGGAACGACGCACCTCGGCAAGCCCTTTCGGAGTCGGAAGATAAAGGTAATAAGCGATATGGGTAATAATGCCATACCAACATTCGCCTAACAGATGGAGCCCTGGGAACAGTATTGACGGAAACGATTCAAACCTATGTGCCTTCATAGTGCTGATCCGAAGTCCGCGACCGTAGCCACTACACTACAGATGCGTATGAGACTACATATACACTAGAAACCGGAAATTGTCTTTTTTAAAAATAAAAACGTATAGAGCTACAATCACTAGAAAAACAATCACAATGAGAGGCGGTGATCGGTGAGCAGAAATTGTAATTTATGGTACAACACATGCTGTGTAGTTTGATATCATACAATGTTATAAAAATCAATTTTCTAGACAAATAATAAGAAATAAACTGGTTTTCACTAATACACTCCATAGTGTCACTAATGTTAATACTGATACAAGGAAGCCACAGAACACTGAGTATCACTGTCAATGTTGTTGATCCGGTAAGTACAAAAATAAATTCCAAACCCTGTAAATTCATTTTGAACAACTGACAAACTGTATTTGTGCGATAAAGCCAATCCGTAAAAATTCAAGCATCACTAAATACACGTGTTCAGGTTGTGAGTAAAGGGGCTCCAGCGTTTGATACCCGATAAAAACAAGATATTGACCTCATTTTAAATTTTAGGCCCCACCCTTAGCACGCAATCTGGTGGAAGGTAACGAGAACCACCACTGGTTCACCTTGCTCAGGAACCTTTGGGTCATAGGTCTTCCTCCAGGTCATCATTGACCGAACGGACAACACACTGACACATACAGATAGCGCGTTGAAATAAGTAAACAGTGTGTAGTCGTTACGCACCAAGCTCTTAAACCTTGCCTAATTAAAATTTTGAAAAGCAAATGTGGTCACACTAAAAAGCAGAGTACGTCCAAATTTGCCAAAATTGTGTTATGAATGCCAAAATTTGGTTCGTGTTTTTTCAGGTATTTTTTAGGGTAAAGGGTAGAAATCTAGTAAATACAAACGGAAGGATGCTGTAGAAATTTAGTAAAGATAAGCGGAAAAACAAGGGTACAAAAATTGTATTAACTAAGGATCTTTCATTAGATAGTGAAGTATCTTTCGCTTTTATAAAATTAAGAGTTCTCACAACTAGCTTTTCCTTGTTTCCAGATATATTTCATTTAAACAGTTCTGCTCGAAGGATCATCGATAAGCCTGCCCCCTCCCCCCCCAAAAAAAAAACAGCCATTTCATCCCTGCAAAAAGTTACATCCAGGGCTCGAAACGGACGAAACAGCGTTCCATTCGTGAATATTTGGAAGTTTCCTATTCCGTCTCGTGAAAATTTCAATTCTGAGATCCAATTAATCCAAACTGAGTAATTAGTTAGTACTACATGAGATGGAAGTTCATGCATAAACAAATTACGAAGGAAGCAAGAAGTCTGCACGCTGCTTGAGAAATGCTACTACGGTCTTTTGCCTTGCCAAGAAGTATCTAAATAGAGCTGCCAGCGAAGTGTACATTGGTCCGTGTTCCGCTTGCAAGCAAGAAAGTGAAATCAACGCGAAGCTAACCTCATTTCAATTCTTACTCTGAAAACGAACTGTTCACAACGACGATGTTAACAAACGCACTTTTAGAATTGATGTTGAAACAATCTCACTCTGCAAGTTCTGAAGAAAGAGTATACAATGTTATTTCCAATCTTACTTTTATATACAGCTACTCACAATGTTTGTACAGGGCAAATGTTGTAATGGAAAACTTAATTTACCACACAGTATGGTATATGTCGTTAGCATGCTTCGTAAGTAATAAACGTAAGTATGTGAGAGTGTGCCGAGGCGCATTAAAATCGATTTCATTAAAAAAAAAAAGTGAAACAGATAGAAATAGTCAAAACGCGTCAAATTCATGCTACTTTCTTGTTCGTACACTGCACTTGTCCAGGCGTATCTCTGCCCAGTAATCAGATAACGCGAGGATACAGATAACACCTACCGTACCAGAGCCTCATTAATATCGTGTTTCCTCATTCCTTCCAATTGTTTGAGCCAAAATTGGGAAAAGAAAGGAACTGGATGCAGATCTTAAAGAGGCATAGTCAATCTGGCCTTAAAAGGATTTTTCATGAGAAAAATTGGCCAGTTAGTGAACAAAAAGCACTCCATAGTGCAGTATATTATTAACAAATGTAGATACAGTGGTTCAACGAAAAATGTGCCACGAAAGACAAAAGAACGGAAACTAAATGCTAGAGAAGAATGTCTAGTGATTCACAATATTAGAAGAAACCTTAGGTTAAGTGTGCCAAAACTACGTCCAGTAACAGAAGAAGCAACAGGGAAGCTAATGTGCAACGAGACCATCCGACGAGTTTTGCACAAACATGGATTTCATGGCAGAATAGCACGAAAAAGGCCATTCATCAGTAGAAAGAACCGCATCGAATCCGATTTGCAAAAGAGCATTTAAATAAGGATCAGAAGTTTGAGGACAATGCCATTTGGTCCGATGAAACCAAAATAAACTTATATGGGTCACATGGTGTCACCAGTGTGGAGAAAGGCGAATACGCAGGATAATGTTGCCTACAATAACCTACAATTAAACATGGTGGGGGATCCATCATGATCTGGGGCTGTATGTCGGCTAAGGGAGCTGGAAAATGCAAGTCATTGATTGTATCGTGGACCAATATGTCTACAATAATATCCTGAAAAATAACGTGAAACAAAGTGCCCAGACAATGGGATTGCCGCCAGTGTTCACATTTCAACAGAATAACAACAGCAAACATACTGCTCAGATCAACAGATTTGTTAATTTGGAACATTCCCATTCCCAAATAGTTGAAAACACCTGTTCGAAGTCCCGATCTGAATCCCAGAGCATTTATGGCCACTTTTAAAGAAACGTGTCCATAAACACAATTGCAAAACCAATGATGATCTAAAGAGGGACGTAACTTTCGAGTGGGAGAGTATCAGTCCAGACACATGCAAGAAACTAGTCAGTTCTATGCACAGAAGATGTAAAGCTGTTATTAAAGCCAAGGGTTATGCATCCGGTTATTAACTTGCCAAATTTTGTCATTTTTTATGTCTGATTTCTGTTATTATTGCAAGTGTACGAACAGAAATGTGACATCGAAGTACAAGGTTTTTCTTACAATATATATTTTTTCTTCACTTCCAATAAAGTTTGTGGGTAAACAAACGTTTGTAAATGGATTCCTATTCTTGTTGTAACTGCTTATTAGGAAATTACATAGTGTATTGTTGTTTATTGTAATGTTTCAGTTATTTTACTGCACACAAATCATATGTACGAACAACATTGTGAGTAACTGTATATATTATGGAATTGAGTCACTACAGAATAAAGATGAAACATTTTATTATTATTATTACTATTATTTTAATCAGCACTTAGGTACTATTTGAACTTTCTTGCCTTTCTTGTCTCTCCACTAGAATATAAATGAAAAATATCCATTTATATAACTAGAAAGTTTTGCGATAATAAATAATCTGGTCAAATATGCTAACTTAAGTAGTTTATATTTGAATTACATTTCTTGAATACCGGCACTTATGATTGGGTTGCATACCTAGGTGCTTGACGCGGTATTCGATGGGGAACTGAGAAAAGCTAAAAAAAAATCAGGTAAACTGCCCAAACAGGTTTCGAATCTGTTTAATCGAGTGCTGATAGGTAGCGCGACTCATGCTACTTACTACCCCATGAGCTAACAACATTTCATGCACAGATACTACTATGGGAACATCCACTACATATTCTGAACAAAACAAATAGCATTTTTTTAAGACATGAGGATACTGAATTCGTGAAATTATAAAATCTTTGTACTGTGCACTAGCGAAGGTTTTATTGCTACTTCGTTGTGCAATTTGTGAATCAAATAGTTCCTTAGTCCTTATCTTCACTCTATTTAAATAAACTTATTTACAAACTCTCTCGTCACGAGCTCGACTCTAATTGGATGCTAACATATGTAAGGAACTTTTACACATTAAACCTGAGCACAACACTGCCAGCGACGAAAGATAAAATCGCTCTAATCACTGTATTGGTTACGTAATGCGTTCACTGACCACTATTCGAGGGAACAGAGGTCAGGAAGAGGCCAGTAGACACGTTCAAGGATCACTTTTTCATGTTAATATACTTACACTGTAGAATGACGCTACATGAAAACTTAGATCTGCAAGATGAGTCTCGGGATTGTCTATAAATATCCTCCTCCTTCCCATACGCATGTTTTGGCCTACTTCATTATCTACTTCTCTCACAAATTTGAAAAGTGTAAAGACTAACTGAGGACAGGGTGGATTAACGACGTAAGGTATAAAATGAAAACCCCTTGAAAAAGTTTTGTTTTTTTCAAAAATACATTTTTCATTTTATTTTTGTCGTTAGATTTATCCATGTCTTCAAATGAATCAGTAGTTTCACAATGCCGTATCTCTACAATTTCCGTAAATGAAGGCTTACGCACGTAAACATTCCTCAAACTTGATCATGAGAATACTGTTATATAAGACGAATTGAGGTTTTTTTTTTTTTTTACATATATGTATTTGTTAAAAAATAGTTTCTTTTTAACTTCCTGAAAAACGTCATCAGTGGGGAAATTGCCTCTTCGAAATGACTGATTCAACATGTTTGTTCTACCACTCAAGAACGATTCGTATAACGTACAACTTTAAAATAAATAAATAAAAAAAATAAGCATTTAAAGAAAACAGAGCTGTCACATTAAAGCAGTTCGATATCCTACTTGAAAATGTACTTACTGCACTTCGTTGCAAAGTATAATTTAAAAAAAAAAAAGAACTATTCTACATTTATGGGCTTCACAGCAGCCTACGGTTTCATTAAAAAAAAAAAACTAACTAGGCCAGACACACAGCTTTTTTAATTGATTTATTTTCACTGACAGCTCTGGCCTAAACCCGCAACACGTAGAAGGCATGACGTCCTCCGGCAAGAACTCTTCCTGGAATAGGGAAGGTAGCAGCCATAACCTTTGTCTGGGTACCACACCAGCATTTGTCTGGTGAAACAAATCCTGTAGACAGGACGCACCGCAACAGTACCGAACTTGGTTGCCCCCCCCCCCCCCAATGTTATTCCCAAGTTCGCGACCGCAACTATTACACCATGGGGAAGTTCCAGTCACGTCTTACTATATCCGATAGAAGGAATAGGGTGTCACTTCTGAAATCAGGGTGCCATTCTGATATATTCATTCCAGAATCTCCTCCTTGTGGACATGCTTCCGATGTCATCTCAATTAGTAATACACTGCATCCTTGCTTTCAACCCAGCTTGTTTTACTTGCTTATGTACTAACGATCTAGCCCACTCAGTTTTGGATACAAATTATCTGTTGTACGTACCTTGTGGCTTCCCAGGTAAAGTATGACTACGTTCATACGCGCGATTGTTACAATAATTATCCTCTAGCTAAGGAAACAACAATCAGTAACATATGTTTTCAAAACATTCAATATAATCCATTAAGTCAAGCTAATTGTCAACTACCCAAGCAGAAATGTCAAACCAATCATCAGGATTCTTTCCCACTTCTTTCATAAATAACTTGGCTATGACACGAAATTTCGATGAAGTTATGATTATCATGCAATAATAAAGAAAACAGAAGACAAGATTAGCTCGCTGAACGTTTCGACGTTTACTATATTCTGACATTTCAATGAAGGATTGAATGTTTGTCATTCTTGTTTTTTTTTCTTCTTTTTATTAACTATTTGTTATTAACGAAATATTTTTTTATCGTACTCGTTAATACAATTGTCGCAAAGTCAGCCATGCTTGTTTACGAAATATCGAATTCTATAGTATTAGGTGCCATGCATCGCTACAAATAAACTCCATGCAACCACACTACCTCTCCCTCCATGCACTGGATCCAACCGACATGCCCCCATGTCCAGGGACTGGATGGAACCACCACAGTGGATTCCAATGTACACTGTGGCCACCAAGGAACTCCGACCATTTCATTTCCCCACGCAACACCGGACATCTCCATGATTATATGACTCGTGTACAAACAGTGTCGCCGCCTGGCGGCCACAATTACTGACACCAACCAATTCGAAATTACCGACCTGCTTCCATCCTGAACCACAATCCATTCCCATGGTTCCGAGCGCCTACGATCTCATTCTTGGCGCAAGACCATTTCTACGCAGACGAACTATTTTAAAAACTGCCTCTACACTGCCATCTCCGTGAATACGAAGAAGTTTTAAGCTTTCGTACAAGAGGTCAAATCACGACCTTGACAAAGTGATATCTCACTTATGAATTTGTTTGAAGACGCTTCTCTCGGACATGTATATCGTTAATACACCAGATATAAGAACTGCTAATCAAAGATAAATAACTTCCGCAGGGAAGACGAAACAATTTCATTACTTATATGAAAAAACAAAACACGCCATGACGAATCTTCTTCTAGTTCTTTTTAAAGCTTTGTGATAACGTAGCTTTAAACAGAAAATAAAAATAGAAACGATCGAAGTGTTATTTATAGAACAAATATACAGGAAGCTTCATTCATTACGGTACAGTCAGAAACAAAAAAAATCTCTGAATCATATCTGCTGGGAAAACAAATTGACGTATCTCATTTTTTCTTAACTTTCCAGGAGAAAAGTTTAAAATTTTAGCGAAGACATACAATATAGCTATGCAGCAGCATTTAAATTTTGTGTAAAAACAAGGCTATTTGTTACGAACGAAGAAGTATGGCTACGAATAGGGTTACCAGACACCAATCTTTAGAAAGATATTTCTTTTTAAGCCTTTTCCTCACGTCTCCCCCACCCCCTTTTTTTAAAATAAAAAAGGTACTTCTTCACTTAGAAAAAAGTACTGATTATGGCTGTGACAAATAAGCCTTCAAGTTGTGCGTCATTGTAGCCACAACAGAGTTTTCAACAACAATATTTGTAACTATCCCCAATACTATCTTAAAGACCGGAATTATCAGGATGTCTCAAATCTAATGTCAATACATTTAAGTCAATCTCAATTATAATGTTGCCAATTTATTTATTTATTTTTTCTTCGAGTTTTCAAGGAGCAACTAAAACAACATGATTATAAACAGAAATCTCTTTAGTAATATAAATATGTAAGGGGTACAGGGACGGAGAACAAAGGTATAAGTATACATACAATAGAACTTGAGAAGGCGAAGTGAAATTAAGAGTTGACTTTCCAAACTGATAAGTTACTAGTCTCTTGTGTGGTTCTCTTTTAATTTTATCTTCAATAAATATCCAAAAAAGGAACATCGTATTTTATTCATATTGCTAATTTGTATTTTTTTTTTTTTTTTTTTCTAAATGATAAAATAGGTCTAGGACTATTGTTTTGTATTTAACTAAACATGACGCTGCATTGAAGGTTTTGCAATATCAAATATGGTCTTTAATTGTAGCTCTGCTTTTAAGATTACTTTTGATTATATCTATTACGTATTGTCGCATTCACACGAAATTTTGTACACGTCGGGGAAAAAATCCAATAAAAAAAAAGGAAAAATAATATGAACCGTGTGAATGTTTTTATATATATGATCCTGGTGTAATATGACATCGAGTGAAGTTTTAAATAGAAAACTGTACGTAAAATTACCAATATACTTGAAGGCCACAACAAAATTAAAAACGTGTATATTGAAAAGAGCACAGAAAATCCTTCACAGGACTATGTGAAATTTCTTGTCGATATGAGAATACATGAAAATAAATTACCCCAAAAAATCTTAGGAACTAGAGGTAAAGAACATAACCGAGATGCCAAAGCCTCCAATCCAATGTCAAAACACCAATCGTAATTATTTCATCCTGTATCAGAATCACACAACCCTGACTGTCAAGGACAATGCTTTATTATTTCAAGAACTCTTCTTCTTAATGCAGACCGGGGAAATTTAAATAAACCATGGTTTCTTCTTCACATAGCCACCTTAACCTATACATATTTAAACCTACCTTCACCGTTCCCATTCTTGTACTGAAGCCGTTCAGTTTCGAATACAACATTTAATACTGTTACTACTAGTAACACGAATAAAGGCAGAAACACGTACCGGATGTAAGTTTAACGCTATATATATATATATATATATATATATATATATATATATATATATACATAATAAGATGGTACACAAGGTAGAAAAAATATACTTACATAGTGAAATCTACAGATAGGCGCACACGAACTTCACAAACATTACAGAAAGTTAGTTTCGCAATTGCGTTTTCAATTGGTAGGAAGGAAAATGGACAGAGCGGTTTTCGCGAAGGGGGCGTGGTCAGTGCCCTAGTTCACGTCGCTGGTTAACGTCAAGTCTAGGTTAAATCGAGGCGGGAAAATGACTAGATGGGTCGGAGAAAACACCAAGTGCAGAAGAAAGTGCAAAAGTTACTAGGAACAGGTAAGGAGCTTCCTGAAGAAATAAAGAGGGTAAAGAATCGGAGGGGATGGGCGAAAATAATAAAAAATAATGATGATGATGAAGGGGAGACCAAAGAAACCATATACAAAGGTAGAATAAAAAATGTGCAACTAGAGACGGAACAAGAAAGAGGAAGGAAGAAGACGGCACTGCGTTGCAAGGAGTTACGGGTTCATGGTTGGCGAAATGGATGGATCTCTCTCTTCAGAGTACGTCTCCTCCCATCTCTTTCTTACTGTGGCAGGTGAGTCAGGGTCCAGGACTTTCAGGATTCTGACTCGAAAGGTTTCGTCAAAGGTGCAGCCGTGATAAAAAGTGTGTTCGGGTATTGGGAGGTGCGGAAGTTGAGATCTGGAGGAGTGGCGATGGTAACTGATGTGGAATGTTAGAGGAGTTTTAGTTTCGCCAACGTAGAAGGCAGAACATAGGTTACAGGGTAGGAGATAAACGAGGTTGGAAGATATCCAACTACCGGGGTGTCTGAAAGAGTACGTCTTGTGAGTGACAGGACGTACGAAAGACAAACTGGGATCAAAAATAGGACAGGTTTTTCAGCGGGGTCTATTGCACTTGCTAGGTTTGGGGGGAGGGGGCGCGATTGGTCCAGTTCTGGTGAGAATCGTGTTGAGATTCGAATGTCTGCGGTAGACTATTCTGGGACACGACGGGAAAACTCTGTTTCAGGGGACGCACTGAGTATGTGGTGTGCCAGTTAGACATGCTTTTGGAGGGCCTGAAGGCTGGGGTGGTACTGGGTGAGAAGATTGGGAGCAGAGGGAGCTTCGCGTGGAGATCGGTTGGAGTTAGAGTGATTACGGACACGGTCCAGTGTTTGGGATATCCACGGTTAGTGAGAGCTGAGGAAATGGTACTGAAATAGTTACGGAGCAGATCATCAGAGGAACAGATGCGGGAGCCCCGGACAGCAAAAGCGTATGGAAGAGAGCGTTTGGTATGGTATGGATGGGAGCTATTGAAATGGAGATACTGCATACTGTTGGTAGGTTTGATGTGAACGCCTGTCTCAAGTCATTGTTCTTGAGCCAGACATCCACATCAAGGAATGTTACGTGTTCCCTCGACGACCAGGTGAACTTGACGGGAAAGGTGCAGTTGAGGTTCTGCAGAAATGTTTCCAGAGACTTGTCCGTGGGTCCAGATCAAGAAAATATCGTCGATATAGCGAAGCCAGGTGAAAGGTTTGAGAGGTGTGGAGTTGAGATATTGGGTTTCCAGGCGTCCAATGAAAAGGTTGACGTAGGAAGGGGCCATGCGAGTGCTCATGGCTGTGCCTTTGATTTGCAAGAAATTGTGGTTCTCAAAGGTGAAGCTGTTTATGGTGAGGACAAACTGGGCTAGCTGAAGCAGAAATGGTGTACTGGTTTTACGAGGACTGGATCGTGTCGAAAAAGTGTTCACGGGCAGCGAGGCCATGGGTGTGGGGAATATTGGTATACAGTGATGTCACGTCGATTGTAACTAAGATGGTGTCAGGTGGGAGAGAATCTGAGATACAATGGATTATGGAGAGGAAGTGATTGGTATCCTTAATGTAGGAAAGGAGAACCTGGCCAAACGGTTGGAGATGGTGGCCAAGGAAATAAGAGATTCTTTGAGTGGGAGAGCCAATACTAGAAACTATGGGTATGCCGAGATTACCAAGTTTATGGATTTTGGGAAGTAGGTAAAATTTAAGAGTTCTGGGATTGTCAGGACACAGTATTGGGTGCTCCTCCAAATCTCAACTTCCGCACCTCCCAATACCCGAACACACTTCTTACCACGGCTGCACCTTTCGAGTCAGAATCCTGGACCCTGACTCCCCTGCCACAGTAAGAAAGAGATGGGAGCAGACGTACATCTCCATCCTTTCCGCCAACCATGAACCCGGCCTCAACTGCCCGTAACTCCTTGCAACGCGGTGCCGTCGTCTTCTTCCTTTATCTTCCTTGTTCCGTCTCTAGTTGCACTTTTTTATTCTATCTTTGTATATAGTTCCTTTGTTCTCCCCTTCATCTTCATCATTATTTTTATTATTTTTCCCCTCCCCTCCCATTCTTTACTCTCATTTCTTCAGGAAGCCCATTACCTGCTCCTAGTAACTTTCTTCTGCACTTCGTGTTTTCTCGACACATCTAGTCATTTTCCCGCCTCCATAACCTAGCCACACTGTCACCCAGCATTACTGGAAATATGGCGTTTCCTTAATACATCTCCCACACCTGTCCGCTCTGTCCATTTTCCTTCCTAGCAGTTGAAAACGCAATTGCGAAACGTACTAATTTTCTATAGTGTTTGTGAAGTTTGTGTGCTCATATCTCTAGATTTCACTATGTAAGTATCCTTTTTTTCTACCCTGTTTACCATATTTTATATATATATATAATCTAGAGTTGATTCGTAAAATTGATTACAGTAATATGTCAATATTTTCAAGGTTGTCCTCTAGTCGTTCTTATTAATCTTACTAACCGTTCCTTTTCAACTTTCCTGTCCTTCCTAAAACTGATTCAACATTCCTTACAAAAAGCATAAATAGGTGAATCAAATTGTCCCGACAGAACAAACTCCGTGGTCGAAAGAGTATATACAAAATTAGCATGAAAGCTTCATTTTCGCTTAAATCTTTACATTATCTGATATACAAATTTCAGGCAGAGAATAACCGTGTACTTGTTGCATTTTCCCACCATCCTTGTTATTTGGTTATGATCAGAATAAGCTGTAGGTTTTGAAATCTTGAATAATCTTCATCTGACTCAACATCAAACACATCATCACATTGCTGATTCGCTATATGTGAGGCAGCTGAAGAGTAAATCAAAGCGGATTTTGAAACGTACTGCTCATTCTCATCATTATCAACAATAAGGTGAATGGAAAACTTGATAAATATAATTAAGTTGAATACTGTGATTCTTATACGCTAATTCAACATCCAAGACTATAGTGTCTGAATTAGGTTAGTGGGAAGGTCAGGATTAGTCCGAATAACTTTATTTGTACGAAATTTAGAGCACTACTGCAATGAGTTAATATGTTTATATATGTATCTATCTATACATCTGACTTTTTTATATATAGATCATATATTTAAAAACAAACACTAGTGGATATCCATTGAAAAACACCCGAAAAGCATTCACGTAGCTGCCTCAAAGTTGATTGTAGGTGGTACTGATCGTAACGCGGACCAGGAGAGACATATACAACGGTATATACAGGATGGTATAAAAATGAAACAACACAGATTAATAATGGGTGTGCTACTCTGTCATGTAACCTGTCGTACAAATGCAGAATTTCCCTTTGGGGTATGACATCCCACGCACGCTGTTACATCTTGGCGTAGCTGAGCGATGGTCATTACCGGGGCCGGGCGGGATGTCACATGCTTGCGCAGCATGCCCCACACATGCTTGATGGAGCTGACATCCGGCGACCTGGCAGACCAAGAAAGAAGTGTACACGGAGTAGAGCACGCTGGATTTTCCTAGTGATACGGGGTCGCGCGTTATTCTGCTTTTCGAGTGGGTCACGCAGTGTCAATGAATACCAGAAGCGTTCGGGATGTGTAGCCTATTGTCCCCATACCTTTACCATCAGTCCAGGTGTAGGTAATGAATGGCGAGTGCGAACACAAGATGATTCTCCCGCTCACCCACTCGCCTACGGACACGTGCATGGGCGGCAGACAGACAGGTTTCTCATCGCTGAATACAACCGCTCTCCAACGCAGTCTCTCCCGATGCCGAAGAAGTTCTGGCGATAAGCAGGTCTCAGGGGGTAAACGTTCCAAAGGAAAGTGGGAATGTAGACCTATCGTTACCAATTAATTGTTTATTGTTCATGCGGACACATGGGGACCTCACAATCAGTCTGTCCATGTGCGTATCCGCACGTTGCGGCGGCAGTTACGACGCGTCTACTGTAGGGTTCCTCTTGCATCCCACCTTCTTCACCGCTGATAGCCCACACGCCCCACGTTTGAGTCCTGCAGAACGTCCAGCCGGCATCTCGCAGCCCCACTATATGGCCCGGTTGAAAGTTCCTAACTATTGTAAATCTTTCGTAAAGCCAGTCTAGTAACTTTGGACTTCGGTCCGTCAAGATTCGCCTTTAGATGTTAAAATCCACACCCATGCCGGGACTCGAACCCGGGACCTTCGAGCCGATGGCCTACCACCGCAGACCGATCGGCACCTACTTATTGTATTACAGGTGTTTACCAACGGCGTCTTCCTGTTATTGTAGACACAATGATCCACACAACGGAATCTCACACTCAATTATGTTGGGAGATGGCGCATAATGTAGCGTGGTAAGGAACTTGGTTAACTGACTACTACGCTGCGAGTGTGCTGTGAACTTTAAAACTCACATCAGCGTACCCACTTCACACATTCTGAGCTACAAAAATCATTGGAATCGCCCGAGGTTTATCGGGCATTCTTCAATTACATTTCCACTACATACTGCGGAGCGATGAAAATGTCCGACTGTATTTGCCTTGAGATACCCAACCACTTTTTTTTTTTTTTTTTTTTTAAACTTGCTATGTTTAGAAGCACTTCGCGCAAAATACGTATAATTAATATTAATTTTTATTTACTGTCGAATCTTCACCGGGATGCTGTACAATTTCAAATTAGAAAACATTCGTAGTTGTCTTCATTATTCACGAGACTAGATGCTCATGTTCGAGTTTTGTCTTCTACACAAACTTATTTTAACATACGCACCCCGACAATGATAGTCAACTCAAAAAAAGTTAGTTTTGAGAAAATCGAAACTGAAAGTTTGAATGATTTCCAAGTTATATTGAAAAGCAAGAAAGAATGGTAACAGGATACTGCTTAAACATCGTTACATTTCAAAGTTCTCTCTTGCTGATTTGCGTCATTATTGTGAAATTGTGTTAATACAAAGTAGTGCCAATATTGAGGACGGATATTTTACTAGGATAAGATAAAATTAATTTTGTGGGCGGTAAAGAATATTTTACTGTGGTTGTGGAAAACTGACAATAGAGCTCTCACGTGGCTTGTAGAAGAGATATGGTTATGAGAGTGATATTGTCGGATAGTGTGTAGTTTCAGGTGACAGTATCATTGCCGGGGTGTGATATATATACAATAATGATCCCTAGGGATGTTGTACAATTCAGTGTACAATGTACTTAAGTGTAATATATATATATATATATATATATATATTTATCAGAACAATCATAGAATGTTCCACGTTTCAAATCATACTGAATACATCCTCAAACATTCAAGTCAAAAATAAGAAAGAATTCGTACGGAAATTGTAAATGAGAATGTCCAACAAGTACATTGTACATACTTCCTATTTTAACGCTTCAAAATTACCTAAAAATAAGTGTTTCTGAAACAATATCTGGTTTCTTTCACACGAAATAAAGTGTTTCCGCAGTTACCTAACATGGTCAGAATAATAAGTTACCAGTGAATGCAGTCTAATAAAATAGAACACTACATATTCACTAGAAATTCACGAGCTTCTTGCAAATTCACATGCCTTCTCTTATAGCGAAGTATGTAAATGCCGAGAGATTTGTACGAAACCTAGTACTTTTTACTTAACTGAAATTTGGAATAAACTAAAAACGGAATCAATCCCATGTGAAATTGACATGACATGAAGGTGAGACCGGACACGTTTTTAACAGTCTGGAACAAAGTTACAAGCACGGCCGGTTAGTCGTAAAATGTACAGTTCATAACTATCATTAACAATAAGAGTTAAAAAAAAAATCACCTTCGGCAAGAGCATTAATTCTGAATATGATGATTTAAGTGAAGTTTTAAAAATACTGCATGAACTGAACATGGAAGGAAAGGAGATATTGTTTCGTATATAGTCGGTCCTTCGTATCCACGCACTGCAACAAATAGCGGGTCGAAAATGCGTATAGATCGAAAAAAGGGTGATATGCGCACTCAAAATGAGACTAATTCTCTCTCAATTATCAATCCTAAGATTACACGCTTGAACTCTTCAGTGTTTATCCAAATTGTTCCAGATTTGAAAACAAGTTAAGTGAGTACTTCTTAGACGAATATATTTGAACCTCTTTATATTTGATTACAGTACATTTTGATTAACTGTACTTTCAAAATGTTGCTTCAATTTCACTTTCGAATATATTAAACATTTTACGAAACAAGGCAAACGTTGAGCGCCGATGTTAGAATACTCCGACGTAAACAGGAAGTTTTCTCTTCAAAATGAAAGGGTCATAGTTTTTTCCTTAGTAAAATTAACAGCACTATGAATTATACGTAAAGAAGCAATACGTCCAAAAATTTCCATTGGGTATGTCAACCGACCGTTACTGCAATAAGGTCGTTTTAACTGAAATATTACGCTTTGATTTTCTTTCTTATTTTTACAGAAACACAAACAGTAACCACACTTCATTCGACTCTACATTTTATAGGCCTACCAAGTACTTGTTGTCGACTTATGACGGTCGGCATACTCGGCATTGTATTACCAAATCCTATTATTTCAATATACGTGAATTAATTGCTAACATTAATCTTAAAGTGAACTACCGAGTAGATTAACTTATATGTCGTGTGGGTTTCAGTGCACAATACTCACCTCTCCGCATCACTACTACTCACAATTTATGGGACAGTAATCCTCATTCAGCTGGTAAAAAATCTACATCTGAAGCTGCATACTCTAGGTTCCAACTGCATCCACCCCTACGTCTTTTGGCTTTGTTTGTTCTCCAAGCTTTTAAAACAAGAACAATCGCTACACACAACCAGAGATCTGCACATCGGGGACAGGGCCATTTCCCTTTCACTCCACACATTTTGAATGACACGTATCTTCTAATGCCCTTACAGTTGCATTATTTGGCTTCTGATACAATTCGCCCGCATCAATTCAATATGGTCTTTTTAAAAACTAATTGTTGGGAGTATAAAGAGGGCCACGAATCTTCCGTTGACGTTAATGCACGAAGACAATAGTGCAGACCTCTATTACAATTATATAAGCAGTTCAGCACACACACTATCAGACTGTATTTGTTTTATTTTGTAGACAAAAGTGTTTAACTACAAATATTTATGAACTGTAGTGGTAGTCATTGTTCCCCACCCCCCCTGATTAGGAAAGCGTCAAAAGATTACAAAAACAGGAACAAAACTCAACAATTATAAATTGAAATGGCACATGAACATCCTCACAAGAGCAATCTGGAAAACTTAGTAAATGAAATAATGTTGTAGAAAAAAATCAAACAAATGCCAAATTTTCAGACAAAAAAAAAAAAATGTACTAACTGATTATGACTTTCCAGATTGCTCAAACCACAAATTACAACAAATTCCTTCCATCTTACATAAAATCTAAAAAAATAACACCTTATAAAATATATATTTTTTATTTCAATGACTATGTCATTTGTTTCTTGTTCTTTTATTAATTGCTCCTCACTGAATTTATCAAAGTCACAGTGGGAACATTTACGCTGCAGGAATTTGCTATATTTGTTAACGTGAAGGAAAAAGGTTAAACAATATGTTGGTTTAATAGCAGGGAGAGTAGGAAGAATATGTATCGTTATGCAAAGGTTTTAGATATTATAGATGTATACAAATATATAGTAGTTAACTTGTAACTTGAGTGACTGTTTTTACTTCAATTAATTAATACGTGCCAATGGAAAAGATAAAACAGAAAAGAAAAAAAAAACAGTAAAAGCCTTCCTGAGCTTTACGAAATAAAAATATCGATAATCATGCACATGACTTCTATATAATGTTTTGTTTTGCAATGTAACTTGCTACGACGCTCTTTTAACAAAATTTCAAACCAAGAGCCATGCACGAAGAACATCAATTATACTTCGGCTATGTACTGTTTTATGAAACTTTTGCGGGGGGACGACGACGACTAGCCATTTCAAAATGTCAATGAATGTACTATGATGATACAGCTGATTTATCTACTACCGCAATTATCAGTTTCACATGCTCGGAAAAAGAAAAAAAAAACAACTACAGAAGCTACAGGTCTTCAGTGAAGTTACAATCTCGGAAACTACATACGGACAAAGTACGAGAGGTGTTTATGAACAATCAAGACAGTTCCAGGAGACCCAAAAACTATTTGCGTATGTTCCTGTAGTATAACTTAAAGATTACAGCCTGTAACTAAGAATTTATGTGCGAATCTTAATGTAAAGTACGGTGTAATAAGATCCTCTGAAGAACCAAACCTTGAAAGAAATCAGTGATAAGACAAACGCCATATCTGGTAAGAAAATGTTTCGAAACATCACAATAGACGGTTTAAATAAACCTGGTCGTGTATCAGCGGTTTATGACTTCATCCTAGATAGAGCACACTCTGACCTATATTATTATTCGAAATACACCGATAAATCTGTTTAACCTGGTGTTTATTGAGACGATCATTCTCGACCATCTGAATACGAAGACGTTTGCTACATGAATACTCAGCTTGTTGTCAACTTTCAAGGTGCATGAATTAAAAATAGGCTTATTTACATATTATTCTGTGCAATCAAGAGCAAACGGTGTTTCTTCCCCCCTCGACCAATTACTCAAAAAGATTTTTGGACTGATCGTGAAACCAAAATGCAGCCCTCCATTTGGGAAAGTCATATCGACAGCTGTGTAGAACCAGGAGCATGTCAAAGGACTATTATTAAAGGAGCCCCTTAAGCCAGTCTGCTGGTGAAATAAAAATACAAAATTTAATGAGCCAAGATATAAAGACCGTTCCAGTTCACTTCACAACTTCACTTCTTTGAGGACACGCAAACATTTGCCGTTATGGAATTCTCCATCCGCCGTACACGGTAGACCCTGCGCCTGCCGTTTCCATCCGTAGTTATTATTTAAGGGAAGTAATTTCTGCAACACAATCTTAGCTAAAATTACAACGAGTTGCAACCAATCAAGCGAAAAATGTGTAAATTGGGTGGGAAGTTTGTTTCCAGGTCTACTGGAACTGGGCCCGAGCAACTGTTGGATCAATCTTCATGTGAAAATGCTTCACGATACCTCATGGTGGTTTAAACCAAAACACCGTCGAATATTTGGTATATTTCCTATTGATTTCGTTGGTCTGTTACTGAATATTGTAAGCTGCGTATTGTTCAAGGAATAGTAGCAACAAATGCTAGCAGTATTGTTAAATTATTCCACACGTATAAACAAAACTGCGCAGATGCACGGTCAAAAGACTAATTAAGACATACTCTCAACTAAAAGCAATTCGTTTATCTGCCATCAGTAGTACATAGTCGAAAATTATTCTGGTGTCGTCCGCTTTTGCCAGGCTACAAGCACAATCTAACAGATCGCTTAAGGCTACTACTACTTTGAGGTTTCTGGGGATGCCGCGACGCAATAAAGACAAGCACCGTTGTAATTGAAGAAGTTGTGGGCTATCTATATCAACCATAATATTTCGATGACTTTTTATTAGTTGTTGAAAACTTCAAGAATAATGATTACACAACTACACTATAATGAGTTTAATAACAATACGCAACATTTATATATCGTTTTGGTGCTGTTCGTACAGAACATTTAACTTACGAGGCTCCATTATTTTAAACTAACATTTCATCTTGCCTGTACCAGCATCTGGGCACTAAGTTTGTTTACTCTGAAGATGAGTTTTCCTCGGCAAACAACTTAGCGGAATAGGAATGGGGAAAGTTAATCTACCCTAGTTATTATCCCTGCATTCTTCTGGTTGCACAGACAACCCTGAAAATACATCGTGATTGTCTGCGTAAGCAGGGTTTGAACCTGCGCCGCTTCCCTTCGAAGACAACTTATGAACTGCATTACTCCATAGTTTATAGGGGGGTTCCATTACCCCTGATATAATCACAATGACTGGTGTAAATATAATTCAAATTGTAAAACAACAAAATATTGATTTTACTGTGACATATCCGTAAAAACTTGGGGGCTGTTCTGTAAGAATTTAGTACATTGCGATCAGTCAAGTTTTATTGCCTCTCGAATGTATGAGTTTTCTTTACATACTTTCATTTTACGTTCGTAAGAAACACCAATGCAGAATATATATGATCCCGGTTACTGGAAACAAAATCCATAATAAAGTAGGCACGCAGCAGGAAAAAAGTAAACAATATCGAGCTGTACCGGTCTAGTTTGTCACAAACTATCATGCACATTCACAAATAAGGTCACTTTGAAAAGCGCAATGCAATACATGAAAACAAATACCCACTATACCCAAAGAAGGGAATAGTTTACGCAAAACATTCAATATGAAGGACGGACTGGACAGGGGCACCACGTGCATTGACTAATACTAAGAAATTAAAATATCGTAATACTACTCTTTGTATTCACAGTATTGATATATATTCTTTACAAAATTTCTTGTTATTTAAGCAGCAGGCGACTCTGATATCTAAGTGCTTCCTTCATCTGTTGCAAAGGAAAGCATCTTTAACTATTAACTAGTAGTTTTATTTAAGTCATTTTAACCTCCGTGTCGTACTTCTCATAGAAACGCACGGTATTTCCGAATTAAGCCGTGCAAGTAACTTTTATGACATCTCAAAAACTGAACGCATTCTTTCTCTGGAGCGGGGGAGGGATTTGCCTATTATACGGTTTTCGCTCAACTGGATCGTGCCTAATCAGTGCTACGACTTGCACAGCCGTTATTCCTGGCTTTCGTGACCGAAAGATTTTATAACACCTTTAGGTCACACATTTCTTATAAGTCAGACACTGAGAAAATTTATAATCACCATCAATTCTCATTCCTTTCTTCCAAGACCTCGGGGAGGCAAAGGTTAGAGCGCTCGCTTTCTGTGCGCATGATCACAGGGTTCAGTTCTCGCCGGGGTCAATTGAACGGAGTGGTTCGGAGACCACTTTACCAAAAATTGTAGGTCCCATCCTTTGAAGCTCACCAACTCGTTTAGGATGTTAGTAATAATTCACTCTTTGCTTCAGAACTTTAATGACGTGGTAAAGTTCTTTCGCGCATAAGCAAACGGTTGATCGAAAAACACGAATAATACGTACAGAATTTCATTTAAGCCTACATACTCCTAAACAATCTTTTAGGTTCTTTGAAAGAAAATAGGTTTCTTTTTCTGCACTTGGGCACCAGCAATTTTGTTCTTGGTGTATTAATTCTTCTCTGAACAAGAATATCTGGAAATAATAGTGTCATTCTTTAAAAAAAAAAAATGGATCAATGCTTCTGCAGCTAAAAGATCTTAAGAGGGCTCCTCGCTCCAACCCTCCCATTTTTAACATTTTTCAATTTTTTTTTGAAAATATAATATTTTTTTAAAAAAAACTAAGAGTATTATCAAAAATGTGAAGTCATAGCGCACTAAAACTTACGAATTACTATAGAATGCAATGAACAGCGATCTCGAGATAGTATCTATTGACCAGTGATACGTTTTGAAAGATTATGACGTCATTATTTAATTGAAGTCTGAGCACTCATCAACAAGATTTCGAGATCGCTGTCCATTGATTTCATAGTAATTTGTAAGTTCTAGTGCGCTATGAATTTATATTTTTGATAGTACTCTTAGTTTTTGAAATATTTTGAAAAACGTTAAAAATGGGGAGACTGGAGCGAGGATCCCTCTTAACTGGCGGATAATCCGATGATCGGTTAATCTAAAAAATAATAAAGTTCTACTGTATATATAAAATTTAGCTTGGAGTTAAAGACTAGACAACTTTCCATAATTATATTAAGCTACCAACAACTCACATTTGAAGTACCTTACTTAAAAAAAAAAAGTATATTATCGAATAAATACCAAAAGCAGTTCTATGGTTGTATGCGAAACTTATGCAACACAATAGTGCTTGGGATGCTTCCAAGAATTTTTTTTAGGAATTCAAAATGATGCTAAATTTGCTCTAAAATTATGGCTAATGAACATAAAAAAAGCAATTCCATATATTTAATAAGAGTCTTGGATAATAATAGTATTGCGATAAAATATAAAAGTACGATTTTAACGTTGTAGTAGTAACAGATAGCCAAGGATATACTTTTTAAAATTTTAAATATTCCTTCTTTTAAATTTATTTAACAATCTCCAGATACAGCTCAATTTCGGCCATTTCACACTGAATATATTTAACAATAACAGGGGGAAGGACTTTAGAAAGAATCTACCCTGCCTTACTCAAGGTATCATCCCACCATCTGCTTAGCTGACTGAGGGTCAGTTCTACAATCGACCGTTAAACTTCTAGTCAGCGCTAAGTTCAGGCCAAGTCTGATTTTAGCCAATGAGAGTAGGCCTCAACTTAGCACTAACCAGAAGTTTAACGGTCGATTGTAGAGCTGACCCTGAATTGTTATTTACGTCCTAAACGAGCGGGTGAGCTTTAAGGACGGGACCTCCAGTTTTTGATAACGTAGTTCCGAACCACTTCGTTCAATGGACCCCGGCAGGAACTGAACCCGTGATCATGCCACCCAAAGCGAGCACACCATTTGTCTGGTGAAACCATTTCCCGATTACAGGGCGAACACTACCAATTGTTCTACCTCGTCTGTTTTCGTGAAGTGGATTAGTATGCTTAAATTAAATAAGCAATTCGAGTTCCAAAAACCAATATGGAAGAGAATCGAGCTTTATAGCTATTTTAGTTTCCCCACGATCTCGCCCGAGAAATCTATTTTTTAAGATTCAATGTCAATTTCTCTAACATCAAGAGTTTCTCAACCAATATTTATATTCAAGAACTTTTTGTTCTTTTTAGTGAAAGCTTTCTACCCTGAAAATGCTTGTCCAACGCATCAGGAAGACAAAGTAGGCATATCTTTTACTTCGGCAAGTATCTCTAAAACAAACTTTTTTTGTCCTTAATTCTTTTTAGAAAAAAGTCTTTTTTGAACTTCATACTGAAATTTGCGTTACTACTGTCGGAATTCAGACCTTTAGCGACTATCCACTAAGTCACCTATTTACTGAGTGGAGGTATTGTAGTATAATACTAATATTAAGAACGTGGGTTTCGATAATGTAAACAGCACTGCTTGAGCTTCCGTCTGGTTAAAGCGCTTTCAGTCCAACTAACTTAGATTTCTGGAGGAGGTCTCAATTTCGGTGTTGACAGAGTATCTTGGAGGGCTACTTAAAGAGAGGCATTGCGCTGATGCCGTAACATCCCGTTGAAGGAAAATGCTGTCTGGCAGACCAAGCACTTTCAGGCTGTTGGGTCACGCAGCATAAATTCCTCACATACGCTAACCAATATTACGAAACTGCAGTCAAGAACAAATTTCAATCTAAAAAGCCGGAATGATGACGTCTGAATTTACCTCCCAGATTTCGGTCCTACCTGTAAATTCATACCTGGAGGCTTTATAAATAGTTTTAAATTCCATACCATATAATTCTGGGACCGCATTATACCATATAATAACGCGAAATTCAACTGTAAACCAAGCATAGGAAAAGCTTTTTTTTTTTAACACAGGATTTTACACGAAGAATGTGACAACATTTTGGCAGATGTTCGTTATTTTACGGAACTTAAAAGCCGACCGGGTAGCCGTGTGGTCTAAGGCGTTAGTCCAACGACTCGACGGTCCCGGGTTCGAGTCCCGGCAAGGGTGTCTTAACTCGAACGTGACGGATAATCGTGACAAGCCGAAGTCAAAAGTTACTAGACTGGCCCTTATAAAATAAAGTTTACCAAAGTTTACGGAACTTAAATTCCTTCGTTATCTGATTACGATCAAGGACACGAGAAATTGATTTTATTAGTGATTTTGTAATTAAAACCCGACAATGAATTTAATTTCAATGATGACAGTGGTAATTTAGTATCAAATCACTACACATGAAAGCAGGAGTCCAGCAAGATGTCTTAATGAACAAACGAAAATTTAATTGTTAAGATCCTTGTGCCACTTTATGCAACGGCTACAGTTTAAAAGGACAAAATTTATTAAAAATGCTGTTTTCTTTGAAATCGAACAAGTCCTATGTCGCTGAAGGACCAGTATACAGAAAGAAATTAGTTTAGAATAACTTTCTTAACTGGTAAATATGATCTTACCCACACTTAAACGAAATTCATATTAGCAACTACTCAAAACCATGAAAAATTATATTACCTACTATTAACACACTGTATGGGATGTTGGTTCACTTTCACTACTGTTTTCACAGCTAAAACCACTTAGCTAACGCCCGTTAGTAATACGTACGATTAATCCCTTCCAGCAAGTGAACTCACGACCTCAGTTTTCAATCATCTGGCTCTCAAATACTGAAAATTCTAATTCATTCCCCGCAAATTTTTTTTGAAGTCCTTTAATTATATATACACTCCCTCTCCTTTAATCAAAAATGTAAGCAAAACCGCTTACATCGTTCGCGAAATTAACATGTGCCCATTTTTTAAACATCCTGTGCCATTTTCGTAGATTAGATTATATGATGAAAGAACAACAACTAGTAGTTGCTTTTAAAAAACTTAAGTAAACCTCCCTATGATGCAGTATACCTAGACAGCATCAAATCATTTCTAACGATGAACTTATCACGCAACGAAGTCGTATGAGTCAAGCCGCCAAGTGATCGTTAGATGAAATATGTTATGAACACGTACAACTTATCTGTGTAGTCAGTAATTATTAACACGGAAAAAATAATTTTATCCAAACTGATTTTCATGTAGGTTCTTGCTCATAACAATTCATCTATTTCACAATACATTTAATAATTTTGCATATACAATATTCTACGTGCAAAATATGCAACTAAAGAGCCATGTATAAAAGAAAAAAAATCCTTGCAAAACCACTTGAAATAATAAGTTTATGGAAAAGTACTTTTATGTCGAAAAACAGTCACTCAAGCTCAAGTACTTTTGAGTCAGGTTAAATACCAGTAATTTTTTTTTCTATCCTGCAGCGTATTTTTTTTTTCTTTTTTTGAAAAGTCTTCCAGTATTTTCCAATACTCACCTGACTGGAGGAATACGAATGTCTACGGTGATCGCGATCGCGTCGCCTATGTCGGTCCCGTTCTCTGTGATGATGTCGGTGTCTGTGGTAGTAGTTCGAACTGGGTGAACGACGATGGCTTCGTTTGTATCGCCGCTCTGCGCTTGTTCCTCTCTCATGTTGACGACTCCGCTGGATTCTTTCATTACTGAAAAAAACAAAATACAAAAAAGCTACTTAATAGAATTCATTAACACAAACTTTTGATCGTTTAAAATCCTTACACCCTCCCCGTTTTTAAACTTTCTCTTGGTAAATGCAACGCAAAGAAGGCCCGAATGGGTTTGAAGTTACGAATACTTACCCGAATAAACAAAAAAGGAACAAATTAACACCTCAATCGTCGTGCAAACGTGTACATGCGGCATTATTTAACCCCCCCCCCCCCCAAAAAAAATGAGAAGTTTTTGAACATATTTTCACTAAGTGAATAACGTAATAGAAAACCTAAAAATGCAGAAGGATTTTGTGTGTGTGTAATTCAAGTGAAACATTTCATCACAATCTGCTGGAGAATAATCACCATAATGTGAAGTGAAACTACAATGTTATGTTAGTTACACTTCACTACGAATTTCTCAAATATTGCTTTGCTCTAAATTCAAGAAATATTTGACGAGTGAAAATGCCAAACTTTCAAAATTAAAAATTTCACAGAAGCAAAAAACTTCATAGATTTAGCTTAACGTAACGTATGACTTCCAACATAATGTGATTCTTTTCCTCTTCCTCATTGATTTGGCACTTGGGACAAGGATCAACACATGAGGGAGGCATACTGAACATGCTTCTGGGTGATTTCCACCCCCCCCCCCCCTCTCTCTCACATCAATTAAGTGCACTTAGAATGTTTGGCATCTGCACTCTTCAATTCTTTTTGCGTTCCACTTTATTTTTATACGTCTACCTTGGAGAAAACATGTAAACCGTAAAAATGATGTTGGAAGGTTACGTTTTCTGAAGTCCGCAAACACTTGTAAGTATCAAAACGCTCGAACACAATAAAAGTCTGGATGTTATGCTATGAGAATGTTATAGTCGCTTTGTTTTATACTGAACTTGTACAGAGTACTTACAAGGCAAAAAAAAAAAAAAGCTACGTTTACGCACGAAAACAACTTTCTCACACCCGTCAATTTTTGACTCCCCAGAAGTACATGGTCCACTCAAATGAGTAAAAATTTTAACAGCAATGCCGAAAGTTGGTGAGGTATATATGTAATGAAATTTGGTGGGCAAGACCCATGAGTATGGGTGGAACAGGAGTGTCCCAAATTACATCATGCTTTTAGCGAGACATGTCTCAGGGGAAGTAGGAACGGAGCAACGTGGACCAGAGTATCCAGGTTGACTGAAGGAACTTAATAATATAGTATTTATGGTAGAAGAAAATATATATAATCTTGACTGATTTTAGGCTTCAGCAGCAAGTGCTGTGAAGAATAACGCGGCTGTTGACAACTTTCAACTCAAGAACAACTAGGCATAGGAAGGTGTCGTTGGAAAGGTCTCGGCGAGACTAGCTCAAACCCGTATAGATGATACACATTGTTCTCGCCGAAATTTTTCCAACGGAATATTGATAATAAATAGGATGCTCGCTGCTTAAGTCTAGCGGTAGCTTATATGCACAGTTCCACGACTGGGTTCCGCCTCCCTTGTTTGTATTTTATTCTTCCATATTTTACCCACTAATCTGTACCTGTTAGGCTACCACCAGGCCCATCAGAGCCGTAGGCCCACATCACATGTAATGTTGTGTGGTTTGAGTACTATAGCCTTTGTTGTAGGCATCATATCATGAAAGCCTTCCTTGAAGGACCCGGCCCCCCTATCAGTTGCTGTTAACCAAACATAACCACGATCGCCAGAAAGATTCAGACAGGAATTTTTCTCTGGCATTAACACTTTCTCGAAGCAGATGCCAGAAGTAAAGGGTGGTCATATCTTTTTCCAAAGAGAAAAAGGGAAAGGAAGGGAAGAATAGTAAAGAAAGAAGTGGCACCGTTTGTGTCGAACCACAGAGATTCCTTCCACATGTCTGTGGTTTTGAAGAAACCATGTGGTGGCTTCCTTATTTTGGACGATTCTATAAAGTTCCTTTTTTGAATTTATAACGTAACAGTTGTTCATCTCCACTTTCCTTTGGAAAAAAGAAAATATGTGCCAAATCCTTTCACTATAAAATATTTTTCATGACAATAAGATCAGCTAACATGGTCAACTATCCCAGGATGTCTGAAATTCATTTTTAGTGAACAAAAGTTTTGGGAAATTCTGAGATTTCCTGTTTTTCGTTATTTTACATAAGAACATTTTCAATAGCCCGAATCCCTGGTCAAACTTATCATAAAAACATGAACTTCAATTGTACAAAAGTAGATATCTAGAACTTCGTCCCCACTTACCTCACACTCCGGGTAGGTGGGGACAAGAAGGTGATTCTTTAACAATAATCACTTTGAAGAAATCTTTCACTGTATGTATAAATGAATCATATGCCTTAAAATTCAACAACTATAATTTACTGTGTGTATAGTTTCACTTTGGTGCTCCTAAAGCTCTTCCTTCCACAGCCATTCAAAAGTTGAAATTGCTACCATAACTGTCTCCACTTACCCCATCTACCCATAATTGCTTAATAGATGACGATACAATTCACAGTATTTAGCTGTACAAATACCTCGTATGATGCGAAGATACTTTTCACAACAGAATGGTTCTGAAATTTACGCGACCCTGGCTTGGTTCATTCACTGAACTGCAACTAGTAGTCTTTCCTTAGACCAAACAAAATAGAATCGAAATGAACAGTGGGTTAGCTCAATGGAATATCACACAACAGATCAACGAGACTGAACTTCGATATATTAACATGCCACCCCTTTGCACTGGAAACATTCGCATGTAATAATAATATAAAGAAGAAGTATATTTAATCCGTGTACCTTCTTCGCATGCAAGTTATACAGGAAAAACACACTGTCAAGCGAAAACATCCAATTCCACACCACCAAATTACTACTTGATTTTAAACTTGCGTACAATCAGTTTTGTCATTAATGCATGTACAAATACTTACGTATTACAGTCTACACATGAATCACCAAATAACCGTAACAATTCAGCCATACGTATTACTTATCTAATTTATACTCCAATACACCTCATTATGTAATGAGTAAAAACGTTTAACAGAATACAGGACATTTAAAGTTACCAAGGATTATTTTCGGTCTCTCGATCACCTAGTATACAACAGCATTCACTCTGGGTTGATCCCATATCTCACGTCTTTACAAATCGACTGCTAAAGGAAATACTTCCCACTTTAAGACACTTCCCGGAAAGAGCTTCAGAAAGTTTGATAACAAAATGCATGTCGTCAGACTAACATATCCATTCTAAACAATCACATAAATAGCATTAAGTTTCACGATCTTCAGCGAAGTATAAACCGATAACTTTGGTTGCAGAATAAATCTTATAACTGGTCGACCAAAGGCTCAATTAGCTTTGTATTTGTTCCGATGATCACTTGTTTTGAATAATCATTCAAACGTAGTCAAACGCCTTACTCATAAAATTATATTATGCTCACAAGTGGTAAATTATTGCAGAACAATTTCCATCCAAGACTTTCAGCATTCTTAAATGAAACTGTTCGAAACAACAATCTGGTTGTCGATATTTACTGCGCCCCCTATGCAAATTTCAGGGGGTAAACAACCGTTAAAAATGAAACACAAATAACTCACATTTGGCTTTACACAAAGACGACGTGTGTGGTGGTGACTATCAGAAAAAATAGACGGCTGCCGTGACCGGGATTCAAACTAGTATTTCTCAGTTGCCGGCTGGGTATTGTAACTACAAAACAACCACGACTCGGACAAATTTCTTGGTACCTCGCGCCTCAGCAGAAGCAGTGCAGCGGGGTCTTGACATCGACCACCAAAATACGATGGTTCTTCTAAACCGGGAGAAATACTTCATATACATCGTAAGAAGTTGGTCATGCCGTGGTAGTTTAGTTGTTACATACCCAACTGGCAACTGGGAGATCCGGGTTCGAGTCATAGTCACAGCAACGACAAATTTTTCTGTACATTTTTCACATACAAATAAATTGTTTAAAAATGTGCTCCAGGTAAATGATAACAATAACCTTGGTTCCAAATAATAAAGAAATAGTATCCAGGGTTCTTGTTTCTATTAAACTTTGCTTCAGATGTGTCGATAAAATCGCAGGTCTTTAGTATGACCAAAGAAAGCAAATTTAAATCGTAAAAAGAATTCATGAGCTGGGTAATCCACATCACAACAATTTCAATGATTCCGTAACATTGCTACGGTGAATGGATGAAGTAATGAATGTTATCAACTATTTCTGAATTAAGAGCGATTTACAAAATTGGCATTTGTTATGTGATACATTTATCCCAATTCGATCTAGGAATTGAAATAAAATCTTCAAATTATTTTAAGTTCATACAGAATACGCATGCATATTTTCAACCTTATACGCCAAAGTTCATTACATGCTTGAGCCTTGAACCACGACAATTCTCCCGTATATGTTCCTTTATATGTAACAAAGAATGTTTAGTTACTTCAATTAACGGTGCATTTAACCTCGTTAATATCAGTCGAATAATCACAACTAATATGATTTTTTTTTAACAAGTAAAACATGTGCGGAACTCTTATAGGATACAATGTATTATGAATATGCATTAATACAATTTGATATATGGGTAAAGTAAAATAGTCCATTATTTTCGTTAATTTTGGATGAATATTTGAAGGGCTGGCCGAGAGAGGGGGCCTAACCACACGCCAACGAAAAATGAGATTATGGTGGAAATGTATTGCGCTGCCATCTGTGGATCAGTTTCCGAACGAAGTGTGTGTGTGGTTTGTCCTCTGCGTCTCCAATAGGAATGAAAATATGTGATGGTTTGCGGCACAACAACTCGTGTCCTGATAGAAGGTGTCACACCACAGTCCAGCTGGAACGACCAATCAGAAGACACGTCTGCTTGTAAATGTAAACAAAGATGGAGGAGCCTGATAGCACGCTACCAAACACAACGGCAACAAAAGGTCATCAACGCGTGTTACATGCGGAGCGGTGGAAATGAAATGTTGCTAAAAAGAAATTAAACAATGGACAGCAGCAATACGTTAGTGATAAAACAGGAAAGACTGTGCCAAGGAAATGCCTGGGAGGCGGTTGCAACTGTTCGTCTCGGAGTTCGCTGGCCAAGCAGCATTGGCGGAAGTACTACACTCTCAGTGAAAATGACAAACTGACATGTTTTCATGAATTTTACAAGATGGCGGATTATAACCTGCAGAACACCTTTCTGTATGGACTTATTAAACATTCACCATGTTCCCGTAGATACAGCAAGAATCCACAGAAAGCAAAACAATTCCTTTCAGTATTTCCTGAAGTGTGGCAACAGTGAGGTTAGGGTGTGTCGAACTGCATTTTGTTGTGTTTGAAATCGCCAAAACAAGAGTAGCTACGGCACGGGGTGACAGGTATGTACTAACCGATAGTGATGAACATGAGACAGATAGGGACATGGAACGATCGTCAATCTCGCGAAGCAAAAACGTAGTGTCTCCTCACCTCGATCAGAGACGCCGGCATGGGAATTATCATTATAAAGTTAGTACAGAAGATGTGGACGGTGTCAGAAAACATATCAATAAATTCCCCAAATACAGAAGCCACTACGGTCGGTCAAGCAACCCGAACAAAGTGTACATTCAAACAGTGTCGTCTGTGGCAGAAATGTATAGACTATATAAAAGCGAGAAGACTGCTACCAACCAAAGTGCAGTGTCATACAAAACGTACAAACATATTTTTAATACACACTTCAACATAGGATTTAAACCGCCAGCTACATATACGTGCAAAACATGTGACACATGGGCTTCAAAGAATGAAAATATTGTTCCACTACATATTCGCTTGCGTTTTTAAAAAAAAAACTCAAGCAGCATATGCCATGTTAAAAACATACAAGAATCTGTCGTTACAGGACAGTGCGTGGTATGTAATGGCATATAATTTGGAATAGGCACTCCCAACACCTCGCATACCCACTGAAACTGTTTTTTACTTGCGACAATTGTGGGTTTACGATTTCGGAAGACGTGTGTGCAATATGAAAAATGCCTACATGTGTATGTGGCCAGAAACAGTGGCATCCCGTTGTTCATCGGATCCTGCTTGCTGAAATATCTTCTGACTCCGGCCCATGTTCTACACAAGAAAAAAAAAATTGTTTCTTTTCTGACTCCTGCTTTGGACAAAACAAGAACATTACCATTTTCTTGTATTACATTCAGGTTCACTCACACAACTTTGAAGAAATGCGTCACTACTACCTGGTTCCAGGCCACACCTTTCTGCCGTGTGATGCTGATTTTGGAGTTATCGAGAAAAAAATCTGAAAAACAAGTCATATATACACGCCTGAACAGTGGTACGAACTTGTTGTTGGAAGAGCCAGAGTGCAGGATTCATTTCATGTAATACGCATGATGTCGTCTGATATGAAAGATGTACAGTCCATTTCCTAAGTATTATTCAAAGACAGTGGATGAAACTGGCACTAAGGTGAACATGCGAGAGGTTACGGCTGTCAGTGTCGGCTACTGAACCTGGGTTCATCTCGGTTAAGCGCACCTACTCATCTGTTGAGGTGTGGAAAAAAGTTCGTGTGTTCCAGAAACACCCAGGCACAGGACGCAAATGTGTTGTGTCCACTACGGATGGCATGGCCTCTGTTAGATAGCTTGCACGTGCTGTATCCTGATGGTAGGAAGATCAACGATCTGAAGTACCGTGATCTGATGAAGATGTTGCCATTTATTCCACCCGTGTACCACCCCTTCTACCGAAATCTGCATTCAGATCATAACACGGACAATATTGATACAATGTAATGCTTGTAGTGTTGTAACGATTTACGTCATTCACCCTGCAGTTACATGAGGATAGGGGGAGGAGAGTATTTCTAATCTACCCTAACCTATTGTATTTAGTGTGTATTAACCAAACTGTCAGATATCGTCACTGCAAAATATTTCCTTTACATTACAAATCGTTTATTACTCTCCATACAACACACTTTACATAATGTATCACAGGTTACACGTTGCACAGATATCTGTAGAGTGGTATGCAGAAATAAAAGAACCACCTTCCCAGGGGAAACTTTGCAGTTATTTGTCCTACACTTTAACCTTTAATTTAGGTTTTGTGGCTTGACCCCCCTCTCTCGGTCAGCCCTTCATTTATTTAAAAATAATGGACTGATGAACACTAAAGCGGCCCTGATAATACTTTAGAATATCGAATTAACTACTCCATAATTTGAAGATGTTTCTGATGAAAAGTTTGAAGGCTCGGTTCCCCCATCGAGTTCTAAGTAATGATACTGGAGTGACTGCTTTTGTGTCGAAAGATAAACCAGAGCAAATATTTTAACTTGTTTGTCTACTTCCAGCCTAATCCAAGGTGGACCAAATTTTCAGTTCTGTTTTAGACGCTTCTTATCGCTGTGCGGCCCGTTTTCTTTTTAAATTTGAATCTGAATTCCTGAGTTATTTATGAGAATCTGAATTCCTGAGAATTTCAGAGTATACCGTACTCTGAAAATATTGCAACTAGTATATAATAAATCACAGCCATATTCAATCCACTAGTGGATGAGGCCTCTCCCCGAAGGGAGGAGTTCGTCTACAGCTCCCACGCTGACCAGACGGGTTGGGAGAGGAGAGCCGAAGCTCTCACTGTGATCGCCACTGTCTTTTATTCACAGCAGCTCCCCAATTGTCCTCATGATGCTGGGTCAACACCGACATTTTTAAGCCATCACAGAATTAAGACAAATAAAAATTGGCCGCACAGCGATATCAAGCTACAGTACCTTAGAGTTAGAACAAAAAATTTGCCCATATCGGTTTCGACTGGAAGTGGACAAACGGGATCAACTGCCCTCTCCGCTTCCTTGCTTCAATATTCATGAAATTTTCAGTGACAGTAGTAAGTCCAGTATCGCTTTTAGATAGAGATAATTAGTTCCGCCATGGTGTCAAACTGCGGGTCTTCAAATTTATCGGCGGGACCGGGACTCGAACCCGGGACCTTCGAGCCAATGGCCTACCGCCGCAGACCGCTCGGCCGGCATTTATCGGTTAAAAGAAGCAGCTGTTAATTTGATGTATGGTAATAGGTATTATGCAGGTCGATTTGCAAAATTCCAATATTTGAATCACTCTAAAATTTTACTTTCCCATCTGTTTTGGTTCCCGCATTGTTCACATTAGAATCTTTGACATTTCTCTATGTACCAACTTAAATGAATTTTTTTACGACAACTAAGCTGCTGTTCTGACGAACACAAATCGACAGAAAATACACAGAGCAAGCAGTATTTACTTATCAGGCATATAACAACTGAACGTCAGTTACTCTGCCACGAACATGAGATAAGGGTTCAAATCAGTAAAAATTCAACTTTCCAATCTGAATAAGACCAACGTGCATATAGTTTTCCAAGAGCAAAATGCAGAGTACGATCAAGAACCTTTCAGCGAAAAACATACAAACTACGCAACCTACTGACATAGGAAGACTATACAATACTGTGAAGATTACTATCAGTGATAATCTCATGAGTTATATCCCAAATCCCTGATACAATATCCACATATTTTTCGCATTTTCTCTACACAGATATCTGATATCTCATGTTTTACAGTTGAAATTAAACAAAACTATTCATTTTTAGGTCATGATCATATCACTACAGTTGTTTTCAGCGGCTGAGACATCAGTAGTTTCACGAATGATAAGCTCGAACGTGGAACTATATACGTATTTTCTTTATTATATTCCTCTCAAACTCCGTTGTCGACGCCAAGACGTACGGGTGTTTTCTACATCACTCCTTTTCCCTCAAGTATACACTACCGGCCAAAAGTATTGCATCACCCTTGGAACTGCTGTAAATTTATGAATCATTAAAATTAATTGATCCTGATTTTAATAAAAATATGTTTCAATGTTAGATGTAAATTATAACTAATTCATTGTTATGCTTTTGTCTTAAATTTGGCAAAAGTAAAATTGCTTATGACAGTCAAAAGTGATTTTAAAAATTATTTTCAACTTGAGTGAATAGCAACATGAATATCTGTTTACATACAAAATAAAGTTTCAATGAGAATAAGAAATTATGCTTATGAGTATTCATTTATTATTTCTGCCTTTCAGTAAATAAATACCAACTTATTCATCGTTTCTATTAAACATAATAAAGTTATGGCCAAAATCCACGAAATTAGTAACGAAAAACGTGCAGTGATTGTTGAATTATGCAATTTAAAGTTTTCTACGCGACAGATCGCAGAACGAGTTAAAATACATCAATCTACTGTTGTACGCACTATTCAACGAGACTCAATCAAATTATAATCACCGACGTTCTGGAAGACTACGAGCAACTTCAAAAGACGAAGATAACTTTGTAGCTGTCACGAGCACTCACAGAACTAGTAATTCGAGAAAAAAGTTAATTCATCCGAGAAACAACAGTATCTATTACTACAGTGAAACGCAGACTTAAAGAAGAGAGAGAGAGAGAGAGAGAGAACATAATAAATTAAAAGATTATAATAGCCGTAGAATAAACGTAAGAATGGTCATTAGAATAGTGGTACAATTTTTTAAGTGACGAAAGCAAATTTTATGTTTTTAGAGATAAACGCAGAAACTTTGTTCGTCAACTTCCTATAGAACGTCTGATTGAACAATAACTGTAAAATATGGTGGTGGATCGGTGATAGTATGGAGTTGTTTCGTGAGTGAAAAGTTTATTAAAAATTGACAGTACAATGAAGAAAGATGATTATCATCGCATCTTGCAGACACAAGCTATACTTAGTGACAAAAGACTTGTAGGTCGGGGATTTGTTTACCAAGAAGACATTGACCCGAAGAACATTGTGTAAATAATCATTTAGAAACTAAAGAAAAACAAAAAGAATTGGTCAACATGCGATGTCCGCCTCAAGACCCTGACTTAAATTCAATAGAGTTATTGTGGGATGAGTTAGACAGAAATGTTCGAAAACTTAGACTAGTCAATAAATCACACATGTGGGAACATTTGCGAAAATGTTGGAATAAATTTGAAGCACAAAAATTATACTACTGGCGAGGATGCCTAGGTTGTATGTTGACGAGTGAAAGCTAAGAGCAGATATTTTGACGAATAAAAAATTTGAACGATTTCAAATTAAAAACACAGTATTTTGTTTTGGTTTTGTGGTATTTCTGTTTAGAAAATAAAGTGTTCTATTCGAGTCAATAACAGTGAAATCATTTAATTTTCTAATGATACTAGTAGTAATGCGATACTTTTGGCCGCTAGTGTAGGACAAATGTTTTGTGCTTCACCTACCCTGGTAAAATCTGAACACGTCAATACACATCTGTAGTCAATGAGCATTTCTGGCTTGATGTTGCCCCGAACAGAATCCAATGGCCAACGTTTCTTACTGCAGCGATGAACTTGCGAGTTCCGTAAGCCATTGAGTGAGTGAGTCAGTCAGTCTATGAGCATGAATTCACGACGCTCTTATGCAATTCTGAATTGATCACTGTTCCAGGCTACGAAAACTGTCCCGTTTTCTTTAACTGATAAAATGTCAATGAAAAACTTTTTACAATACTGTTAATCATTTGTAGCAATTACATTTTGGATTTAAGCAGTACTTTCTCAGTCTGACAAACGTTAGAGCTGGTCTATAGACAACTTAGGAAAAACTGTTGCAAATGCCAATATTTTTTTGTCACTATGGAAAATTTTCGCTGCCATATGACTGACAAACTGTTCCATTTGTCACGAAAAGATAATGCTCATAAACATTGTTAATTCCAAGTCTGTTTGAAATTCCCGTAACAATGGAATTAATGTAATCCACATCAATGTGCTGTTAACCTTACTGCAGGCTGACCATACTAGTTTCTCATAGTAACAATAGAGAATGAGCAGATAGTAATTAATAAAAAAACGTCAGCAAACAGCCACTTAAAAAGCTTATCAAAGTTTTCGTAAATTATTTGGAATGATTATATGAAACATTACAAATATGAACTTACTCGTGCATATCTGACGTACGCAATCGTACTTATCCGAAAATTTGTCATTCTTCTTGGGAAGCGATGAGATTGTTTACTTAACATGCAACACATGAAAATTTCCTGCTACGATTACTTGCAACGAAATTGCACTTCATCAAATCAAGCGTTTGATTTATAGAGTACGTCAAGAATTCTTGCGTTTGAACGCACTTGTTTCTGAAATAAGGTTATAGCACAATGTTTATCGCAATATGACAAGAATTTTGTAAAAATGTTAATGCACAGGAGAATGTGCTGATGAATATAATTCAAGCACACATAGTGAAAACGTCATTATACTGAAATTCAAACTCGCAGTGGAAGTGAAATAAAGTGACATGTAATATAGTATACAATAATTCATTATTGATACGAAAATAACCAACTACCTTAATGTTTTACGAAACTCGCAAGTTCATCGCCGCAGTAACAATCGTTTGCCACTGGATTCTATCCTCGGCAACATCAAGCCAGTTTTCACACACAACAGAATTACATTTTAATCTGACACGTCTCAAACATGTTCATGGCTAATGCAAATCAACGATCTCTAAAGCTAGATAACAGCACTACTTCCGTACGTAATGTATTTTTTGTTGCACGAAATTGTAATGTTGCTCCTAGAAACTCCAGCTACGGCAGTCCAAACTTTTAGAGAAGGAAGTTCGTAACATATTTCAAGAGTTCTATCCGTGCTTAT